>VXBI01007220.1:26404-46810 GCA_013397375.1 Toxostoma redivivum
CAGCGCCGCCACCGCCGGTGAGACGCTCTCGCGGGGGTGGCCCCGCCGGTTCGCGGGGAGCCGCCGCTCCCACCTCTGCGGGTGTCCCGCGCTCCCCGTCCCTTCCGAGCGGCGGGGCGGTGCCGTGCAGGGGTTGTCACCCTGTGTGGCTTTGGCGGCGTGTGCCCGCCCCACAGGCCGCGTCCCCTGTGTGTGTGTGTGTGTGTGTGTGTGTCACACCGCAGCCGAGCCGTGCAGTCCCACGTGTGCCCTTCCTGCACAGCTGTGCTGGTTTTCCATCCGCACTGCAGGTGTGGCCTCCGTGTGCAGCTGTGCTTGCATGTGGCTTTCGTGGCTTTGAGGGGAAGGAGAGTCGGCTCAGGTCGGAAGTTATCAGGAAGAATCTTTGCCTGTGAGGGTGCTGAGGCTCTGGCACAGATTGCCTAGAGAAGCTGTGGCTGCCCCATCCCTGGAAATGTTCAAGGCCAGTTTGGACAGGGCTTGGAGCAACCTGGGATAGTGGAATGTGTCCCTGCCCATGGGCTTTGAAGTCCCTCCCAACCCAAATCATTCCAAGATTCTGTTTCCCAGCACACAGCTCACCTGTAATGAAAGTATATCTCATGTCTTAAAATCATTATATTATAACACAGTAATCCTCTGAAATTATCTAGAGCTTTCAAACACCCAAGCTTTGCTGGATAAAGTGTGGCATGCATTAGACTATGATTTTTGTTTCTGTAATATGTTGGAATCTTTTCCAGGTGTTTCAGCCCAGTCGTTCCTTCACTGCTTTACTCTGACCAGCTCTGCCTTTAACCTGCAAGTGGCGACTCCTGGGGTGAGTGAAAATGGACAAATACTGTGTTTTCAGCGTGAAACTAATTGATCTCTTGGTTGTCAGGAGGTAATTGTACTATAAATATATTGAGAGGTCTTTAAGACATTAAGGGACCTCTTTAATTCTGTCTTTTAATACGGAAGTGACTGCAGCCTTTCTATAGCATGGATTTGGACTTCTGGGTCCAGTATCTGTTCCCACAGAGAAGGAAAGCTATTAGCACTGTTTCAGTGGGAAAAATGGAAAAGTTCAGTTTTTTAGGAGCTGAATACATCTCAAAATCCTACATGGATTCTTCAGGACACTTCAGGAAGTGTCATGGGTGCTTGTGCAGTGATCCTGACCACGATGTGTGAACCATGTTGTTCCCAGGGGAAGCCCATTGATTTTGTGGACGTGAATGAGGGCAATGCACGCTGGATCCAGGACTTCCGCATGAAATCCTACGCCAACCCCGCCAAGCTGGAGTCCATTGATGGTAAGAGTGTCACCATAGGCCACTGTCACCTCCACTGTCAGGGAAACAGTGAAAGGATCACTTTAAGGGCTTTTCTCACATTGTAAGAGAAATCCCCTGCTTGGGGCTGGGATTTTGGGGAAGAACAACACAGGAAAGGCAGGAAGGTTGTGTTTCAAGAGAAAACCGTGGCAGCTGCAGTTGTTGGTTTGCTTTTTATTTAAGAGGAAATCCTGGTAACTGCTTTGCAATTTTGTTATATCTCTTGGAATGATCAGTCTCTTTTAATATATATACAAAATATACACATATAATATCTATGTTGTACATAACACTACATTGTTACTTGTTAAAAATAAATATTTTGCTGGAGTAGGAGCCAGCAGACAGAACAGCTGTAAGTTTTTCCTGGGTCATCAGGGCTCATTAAAAAAGTGCATGTCTAGTCCTAAGAAGGACCTTTATTTCTCTTCTGTGTAGCTATGTTAGTTTCTTTAGGTCATTTTTAACTGATTTATGTATGTTTGTTCTTTTTTTTCCAAATGTGTAGTGGATTTATGGTCAGGCTTTGTGGGTTTTTTACCTGTCCTACAATCAATTCCTGCTTTCCTCCCCACCAGGGGCTCGGTACCACGCCCTGCTGATCCCAAACTGCCCCGGGGCTGTGACTGACCTGGCCAACAGCGGGTACCTTGCCAAGATCCTGCAGCACTTCAGCACTGAGAGCAGTAGGTGAACATCCTCAGGGGGTTGGGTGAATGAACAGGGCTCCTGTGCTGCCTCTGCAGGATGGCTGCCTCCCAGAGACTTCAGAGTCTTTGAAAGAGACTAATGGCTAAAGAGCATTCAGAACTGGGAAGGGAAAGGGTGTCTTCAAGGAGACTAACAAGTGTCTTAATGAGCCTTTAAAAAAAGGAAAGGGAGACTTAGAAGAAAAAAAAGTAACCAAAATATCTTTAAAAGGAAAAAGGGAGTCTTAAAAGGAAAGAGAAGTGTCCTAACATGTCTTAAATAGGAAAAAGGGAGCCTTGGAAAGGAAAAAGAGGCCTTAAAGGATCTTAAAGAGCAATACCAGTAGCTTTTCAGAGCTTGTCTCAGAAGAAGGATTTGCTGCCTTACAGTGGTACAGAAACAGCTCTGTCCAAATCAGCAACATTCAAGGCTCAGAGCCAAGTGTGGAATGTCCCAGGATCATCATTAAGGCTGCAGTTAACAAAGACTTAGGGTGTGCTCCACATTTGAGCATTTGTGGAGCTGTCTCTGGACTTGGAGTTAAAAACTGCAATTCTTGTTCTTCTTCTTACTGTAATAATAATAAAATAATTGTAGTAATTCTTATTACAGACAATAATTGCTACTGCAGTGTGCAGGAAAGCCCTTCCAACCTAAAAGAACATTATCAGTGCAGTATAACTTCACTGCAGGAGGGCAGCATGAGGCTCACCGCACTCACCTGTGTTTTAAGTATTTGGAGATGTTCACAAATGTGCTTTAATTCTTTCCTAGAGCCTATCTGTGCTGTGGGACAGGGAGTGGCAGCTTTGTGTTGTGCCACCAATGAGGATAAATCCTGGGTTTTCCAGGGATACAGCATGACAGGGGTAAGTCAAGCTTTTACCTGATTTTTGTTGTTTGGGGGCTTTTTTTTTGCTATGTGATTTCTGGTGGTTTTGGTCTTACCCAGGAACTTTCTATAAATACAAATTATCAGCTGGGTACCCTTGGCTTGTGCAGGATGTGCAGTGTCTTTGACAAGGGGTCCAGCACTGAGTGCATGAAGGGTTTGTCCCAGTTATGTGGCATGTGAGGAATGCTTTCCCTCTGATTGTTCAATAAACTTTAAACTGAAGCAAAAAAAAAAAAATCCTGGAAATTCCTGCAGCAGCTCTTTGCATTTGTTGTTGAGGACTTATAAAAATTTTTGTTTGTTCGGTGAATGCTGGAGATAAGTTACATTTCTCTGTTTTCTTTTAAAAGTAGAGGGAGTCTTAGGAAAAAAGTTAAGAAGTTTTAGGAAAAAAGGTTTTTTGTACAAACTGGCTTGGAATTAAAGCAGCCAGTTACTGCTGATAGTTTATCTGGTGTGCTCTGACCTCACAGCCCATTTTATAGTGTCAGAGTGATGCAAATTGCCCTAATGCAGCTTTCTAGCTTGGGAAATTTGCATGGAAAGTTAAGAAATTAAGATTTTGTGACTCACAAAAGGTATTAGTATTGTCATGTGCTTCTGTTTGAGTTAAGGATTATTTATGGCCCTGTATGGATTGTTATAGTCCATAATGAAATACTTCAAATCATGTTGAGGCCTAGCCATGGTTGCTGTGGAAGCTATAAAATTAAATTCCTTCCTTTTGCATATAAAAACTCTTAAGGGCTCCTAAATTTTCTGTCTGTAAGCTGTTTCCCATATTCATTCCAACATGGATTACTGTTTTTGGACTCTGCAGGTGCCACAGCATCTGTGTCCAAATATTTGTGTGCCACGGACAGACAGATCTGTGCCTTCCTGAAGTTAATCACACCTGCAGAAATTGTTTGGTGGTGTTTTTTCCTCTTTAGTTAACTCACTTAAGAGTGAGTTTTTGCTCCCTACACAAAAACCATCAAAGCTGCTTCTGGTCATTTGGTTGGGAGAATAGTGGAGGGAACAGAAATATAAATTTCAGGGAAATATATGCTTTTTCTGTAAAAAGCCAGCCAAACTAATTTCCTTTTGATCTATTTCAGCCTTCTGTGTATGAGCTGGTGAGGCAGCCAAATTTTGCCAGTTTGTCCATTATTGTGGAGGATTTTGTGAAGGATTCTGGAGCTACATTCAGTGGTGGGTCATGCCTGGTGTCCAGGATGGGCACTTTGTGTCTCCTTTGGGAAATGAGTGTTTGTGTGCTGGTTGTATCCAGCTGAGCAGGACTGGCAGGATCTCTTATCTGGTATTCCCATTCCCTCATTTACCAATATGTCACTGGTCATTTGCAAGGCCAGGTTGGACAGGGCTTGGAGCAGCCTGGGATGGTGGAAGGTGTCCCTGCTTGTGGCAGGGGGATGGGGCTGGATGAGCTTTAGGATCTCTTCCAACCCAGACCAGTCTGGGAGTCTGTCTGAAATGAGGTAACTTAAAAATTCTATTTGGAGTACTGAGCATGCTGGGGTGTTGTAATTGGCCAGAAAATGAGTATTTAATTTTTATAGCATGCTGATCACAGCTCATGTCTGGCTTAAGAAGAGTTTATTTTGTATTGTGAGGTAACTTTCAAATACATACTTTGAGTTTTTTATTATGAAAATCTGATATGTGTGCTTTACCCACCTGGTGTTAACTGAATCAAGGACCCAGTCCTGTCCTTTCAGAAAAGGATTTTTAGGGAAATGGTTTCAGGATGAGGAGCTTGAGACTGCCCCTCTCTGCTGGGGTAATAGATCAACACCCAGCAAATCTGTCTGGCCAAAATAGTTATCTGTTGTGTTGGGTTTATCATGGTGTGATTCTGGCACTGAACTCATGTCCTCTGATGAAATCCCTTTGTTTTTCCTCCTGTGTTCAGCCAGCAGCCCAGATGCTGTCCATGTGGTGCTGGACAGGCACCTGGTGACAGGACAGAACGAGAATTCCACCCTTCCTGCTGTCCAGAACCTTCTGATTCTTTGCAACGTCAGGTGAGGCAAGATGGGGCTTAAGAACTGGGAACAGCCAGTGGTGAGCATCTTTTAGTTTCAGGAATACTGTCCCTCAGAAGGGGAGTTTTCCCCTTGATTTTCTGCTGAAGTGTTGTGTCACTTCTGTTTGATCAAGCCAGCCAGGCAGTTGTGTCTTTTGGCAAAGGGCATTTGATTATTTCAAAGAAGAAGATGAAAATGTGTGGGGAAATGCACAGCTGTAGTGGAACTGGCCAAGTAAAATGCTGAATAGGCTTCAGTAAACATTTCTATTCAGGGAAACATCTCAATGTTTCTTGGGCTTTGGCAGGCTGGCTTTGAGTCAGCTCTGATTTAGGATTCTGGGAATGAATGAACTTAATTTCTTTGGAAATGGCTTGGCTTGTTTGAGTGTCATCTTGTCAAATAGAAGAGCACATATGAATAACCACAAACCTCTTCTGTTCAGTGTGGTACCAGTCCTGTCCTGGCTGTGCACTAACAGGTCCTGTCATGTCTGGGTGTGTTTCCTTCAGCAGGAAATGAAGGAGAAGCTCTGTTTGCAAAAAGGATGGATGAAGAGCCAGCAGGCAGAGGATTTCCATGGCTGTGACCTAGATGAAGCATCCCTCTGAATCCCTGGCCTGGACTCTGAAGTGACTGTGGCAGGGAAGTGGCAGTGCCAGGTTCTGTGTGGATGGAATGGATGAAGGTTGTCAGAAGAATCTGGGACACCCCATTACATTTTTGCTACTCCATTTTCTCACTACACCCTCAGTTTACAGATGTGGGAACTGTCTTCTCAAAACCCCCCAAAAGTTGGTGCTGTGAATACAAATTGCTGAAGCTGAAGCCCTTGCATTGGGTTGGCATTGTACTGGTGCCCTTGTTTTCTTCCTGTTCACATCACTGGAATTGTGTTTAAAAAGTTTGCTCAGCTTTTTTTTTTTTTTTTTTTAAACATGGTCCTACAATTGTTTGTTTGTTCTCCTTTGTGCTGCTTATGTTGTGGGTATTGTTCTCTTGGAAATACTCCTCTCTGGAGAACACTGCTGCTGTGTCTTGCTGGAATTTTGTGGACTAGGGCACTGAAAAATGCAGGTGGTTAATGTGGGTCCCATCTGAGGAACCAGCTGTAGGGTGGAGTCTGGACTCCTTCCTTCTGAGCTGCAGGTGTGGCTTGAAGCTGGACATGGAAAGGAATAATCAGACTGAGATTTTTTTTTTAATTGTTGCAGGCTCAAACATACCAAATACGTTGGAAAGTAGATAAATTAACTTCCAGATAATAGATTTTCCTTCCCTCTTGGAATTGTGTGTAACATTTCTCCAGTGCCCTAAAAAATGGGGTTGCATTTTTGTTCTCTTACCAGGATATTACAGTATTTTGGTTCTGACAAGTAATCAAGTAGGGAAATTCTGTCTTTTCTGTGGAAATCCATTTTTTAGCTCTGTCTCAAGAATTCAGTGTAATTTTAAAAGACAGACTGCTGTGGGTTTTGCTGGGTCTTCTGATGTTGCATGCTGGAGCCCATCTTAGAAATCTTTGGCACTGATGAAAATTAAAACCAGAATTTGAAATGAAAATTGGGCTTTGATAGAAATTAAATTATCAATTAGCTTTGATAATTTAAATCTTCATTCCTGACAAGCCATCTTGGGGACTTCATGTTGACACCATCAGGGAATAGTTTCAGTCTGGAAAGCCACATCTTGTTTGTGAAGTGGGAGACTGTATTTCCTTAGGGAGTGTGTTTCTGTGGGATTTTGCCAAAATCACTACATCTTTCACTGCTTACCTGTGAAAATAGAACATTGGTGTCTACTCTGTGTCCTGTTTTCATTCCTTAAATGAGGTTTTGTCCAGGCTCATTCATCTGCTGCCAGGTGAGCAAACAGCATTCAGACCACTACAGGCTTTGATCAGTCCCCTCTTGTACAATTTTTCCTTATTTTGTGGCATCCAAGACCTGCTGGAATTGCTCTGCTTGTGCCTCTGTTGGGAAGCAAACAGTTGGACAAAGCACCCTGCCTGGGCACTTGACGGTGCTTTGTTTTTCCTCCCATTGAGAGCAGAAAAAAGATGAGTTCCTGTGTGTATTTTCACTCTTTCCCATCACTCATCCATTTTTATCTCCTCAGCCATGAAGTTGCTCTTGGGAAAATTTGGGGAGAAAGTGGCTGGAGAGGTGATGTGTGCAGGTGTGGGCTGACAGCTTTGTCAGGTGGCTCTGGATGTGGTGGGCTGGCTTGTGTCATCTTCACAAGTCATGCTGACAAACTGGGAGTCACCTGAGTCATAGAATCCTGGAATTCAGGTTGGAAAAGAGCTTTTAAGATAAGTCCAAGCATCAGTGCAGCACCACCACCATGTTCACCACTCATCCTCAGGTATCACATCCATGTGTTTTCTGAACCCTTCCAGGGATGGTGACTCCTCCACTGCCCTGTTGCAGTGCTTGATGTCCCTTTCCATGAAGAAATTTTCCCCAATACCCAACCCAAACTTCCCCTGGCACAACATGAGGCCGTTAGTGATGACAGCTCTTAAGTTCTTGTACAGTATGACCAGTTTAAGCCAGGGATTGGAAAAATTATTCAAAAACTATGGGAAAAGAAGATCAAATTAGCATAGAAAACAGAGTTGTTGAATATCATCCAGGTATGTTCAAGAAAGTTTTATTCTCTTTGTTTTCTGTGTTAATTTTGTTCTACAAACGTAAAACTTGATAGTTTGTTATTTTCTTTTACGTAAAAATTACTTACATCAACTAAAATAATGAAGTGGCATTACAAAAAGAGCAAGGATTTTTGGATAATTCTTGCCTTTTAAACTTCCTGTGGGAAGAATTTAGATACCTCAGTTTGTATCTTGTACCTTGTGCCTGTTCCAGCTGAGGAGCCCTGTGAACAATCCCATCCCAGGCATCCAAGCAGTGGTGTTTATACTGAGGGGTTTTTGTCTCCAGGGCAGAAACTGCTTCCCAAAGAATTGAAAATCTTCAAATTAGGGAGATTTTCACCCCACACAAACCTTTACTGTTTCAGCATTGTGCTGTGCAGTGCTTGGTGCTTTGGTTCTAGGAATGTTACCAGCCGGGCTTGTTTCCTTGGAAATCTGTTCCTGGTAACATCCAGCTGGTGGGTTTTATTGTTTTATTTATTTGGGTGGGAGTTTGGATTTCTTTTCTAGGGTTTTACTGATTTATTTTTTTGGGACTCACGGTGCTACATCTTTTCTGGGCTTAATAGCTGTGACCATATCTGTTTTCCTCTGATATTTTAACAGGCAGATAATGGAGATACTTGCTAGAAGCATCAGAGTGCCTCTGCAGCATATGGAGCAGGATGAATCCAAAGGGATGAGGTGTTTTCTCGGATATTAGCTCACAGCTGTAATGAGCATTGCTGTCCTGCACCCCACAAAGGATTTCTTCACCAAAAAAAGAATAGCCCACCATCTCCAAGGTATGGGAGCCTTTCCTGGCAGGTTTACACCCAGGCTGGAAGAGGGGTGCTGGTGCAGCAGTTGGGAAACTGCTTAACTCTGGAAAACAGAGCCCCTTGTCTGTGAATATGGTCTCAATTTTCATGTTTTTGTGGATCCTGACAAGATTTTTGAACTCTGGCCCTGTCTGCAGCTGATGGTTGTTGGTCATACTAGCATTCCATTTGTATATTAACATAAATTGATTTTTTCCTTGGAGCCTTCGCAGTATAATCTTGTAAAAAAAAAAATTTATGGAACCTGCTGCTTTATTCATCTTGTGTGCATTCAAACAAGGGCCAGAAGAGATGGAAGTGGCTCTTTGGTCCTGATTTACTTTAAAATTTCAAATGGAACTGTCTGGGTTTGGTGCCATCTGTACTGGCCTGTGATGGCTGTGTTGGATAGACATAACCAGTGAATCTAAGGACTAATTTTAAATCAAATTCCATTGTTAGGAGGATGAATATAAATGGATGTATTATTGTGTCTGTTCTTCCAGCAGCTCTGTTTTCCTGTACCCTGTTTCAAGAATGGAGGATGTGCTGGGAGCAGCAGTGTGTCTCCCTTAGCACAGTGTGTGATGGGATGCAAGGCACAGCTGGAGGAGGAATGAAAAGCTTTTCCAACCCCCCTCCAAGCTTTGTGTGTTTACACAGAGCTGGATGTTGGAATCAGAGAGCAACACAAGGAAAGGTTGGGAAAGATGCTGTCATTTTTAAATCAATGTTTTAAAGTTTAAGACATCTCCTGATTTCTTAATCTGAGGAAGTATGGAGATCTGGGAAATCCCAGGAGTTTTTAAGCAGGGCACAGACAGGGCCCTGGGAGAGATCCCTCCATCTGCTGAAGAGAGGGGAAGTTGAGGAAGAGGTTAAGGAGTAAACACACTTTGTGTGACTGATAAAGAACTGTACAGGCTGAAGGTTTATGTGGTGCTTGGTTTTTTTTCCACCATTTCAGAAAGGATGTGGGCTTTGTGGCTTAGCCACGGATGTCAGGCACCTCACAACATCCATCTGTGCTACAAAGAACCCCAGTGCTGAGGAGGAAACACCAGCTGCCACCACAGCAAGGAAGGGACCTCGTGACTGAACGTTTTAAGCATAACTTGTTCACCTCTTGCCCCCTCTTGAGAGGTGTCTGTTGGTGAGTGGAGTAAAGCTTAACTGTTACTCAGGCACCTTTTCCTACCTCTTTATCCCCTTTCACTGAACTGTTTCATTCTCTTTTCAGCTCCTTCTAAAATGCTTCAGTTTCATATGAGCTCCACAGTGTTACTGACCCAGTTGTGTCTCAGCTATGTGAGGGGACAGATTCCATGAAGGTTCTTGCCTCACTCAGGGGGAAAAAGGGGCATTTATTCCAGAGGCTCCAAGCCTCTGACCAGCCAGTTTAATAGCACCAAGTCCTCAAATTCTGTGTCCCCAAATCCCTACACTGCCCTTGTGGGTGCAGTGTGTGATGTTAGAGCACAGCAACCTGCTTATGGCAGAGGGGTGGAGTGAGATGGTCTTCAAGGTCCCCTTCCAACCCAAACCATTCTAGGAATCTCTGATGGAATTCTCAGTTTAGTAAGAGTGAAAAATGCAAAATAGGTTAAATTGAGAAGGCATAGGGAGGGGCAGGGTCAAGCTTTTAGTGCTGGCTTAACTTTGACAGGAAAAAAGGTCACCTCCCTTGGGGCAGCCTCTTTCTGCCTGGTCTGCTTCCCACCCTCCCCAACCCTCTGTAGGACAGAGGGTCTGGATGAGTCCCCTGGGGATTTCACCTCTCTCTGGTAGACTGGCACTATTCCCATGGCAGGCTGGAAGTGCAGCACCAGCTGTCTGTGTGTGATTGTAGCTGGCTGTCCCTTTGGCTGGAACAGCAGCTCCCAGGTTGTTCTGGATGTGCTGACAGCAGAGCTGCTGTGTCACACTGGGGTCTGCACACAGCACGTGTCTGTCAGGCTGGAGCCACACTGCTGCCTTTTCTCACTTTTTTTAAAGTTCAGGCAATTTTGTCAGGAAACAGCAAATTGCATCCACATGTAAGTAGGGATCTCTTAGAACCATGGAATGAATCACTGGGGTTGCCATTCCCCCAGTACTGCCAAGGGCACCACTACTCCAGTCCCCAGGTGCCACATCCACATGCCTTCTAAATCTCTCCAGGGATGGGGACTCAGCCACTGCCCTGGGCAGCTGTGCCAGCTTGGACAGCTTTCAGTGAAGAAATGTTCCCTTATATCCAATCTAAACTTTTCCTGGCACAACTTGAGGCCATTTCCTTCTTGTCCTATAACTTGTTCTTGTCTACTCTTCATAGAACAGGATCTATATAAACTAATAAGATACATATATATATCTTGACATATATGTGTCTCACAGGAATATTTGTGGGTTTTGTACCAAGAGGAGCTTGTGAAACCTGTGTTTGCTCTTTAAAACAACCTGAAATTAAAAACTGTTTTCTTCAATGTGTTAGGACTGGAGACTTAATTAGGAATTTCAAGTTAGGAATTTGAAAATTAAAATCCTATCAGGTGTCTCTGGCAGCAATGAATTGACCATGTTACAAGGCAAGTCGGTTTTAATTTGCATGTATTGACAAAAGTGCCACAAAAATTTGAAATTCCACTTGTCCCTTTGCAAATTGATAAAAAAAAAAGCATGATACAGAAATCTATCCATACACAGCATGATACTTGTACAGGTAAGACGTTTGTACATCCACTGAACCTCGGGTGATCCACCTCAGCTTAGAGCACTCAGGGAAATGCTGATTATTATTTTTTCTTCTTTTATTTTCCATTTTCAGTGCTGAACATTCGCTCCTAGAAAAGAAATAAAGCACAGCTGAGTAAGTGTCTGGGAATGCTGCAAGGAGTTGCCAGTCACCAAGTGCCTAGATCAGGTATACTTATAATCAGTATTTCTTCCCCAAAACACACAGTTTGATGAATCCTGTGTGAAAGCCTCTCCACAATCTGACATAAGACTTTGAAAGCACATCTGCTCTTTCTTAGTGCCTCCAAGTACAAACATGATTTATTTCCAGCTCACTACCTGAAGATTATTTCTGTCCTGTACTGCTGACAGCTCAGATCACATTTAAGGGACTTCTCACTTTGACAGTTATCCTGATGAGCTGCCAGTGCTGCGGCCTCAAACTGGAGGTGTGGCCCACAGCTGGCACAAATTCTTTCTTGGCATGCAGTGAAGCTTACCAAGTTCAGTTCACTGAATTCAAGTGGCCTATTTTACATCACCTGTCCAAAGGCCTGACCAGACTAGTTTAATCCTCAGCCACACCAGGCTGGCAGCTGTACATGGCAGGAACGTGATACCTACCTTTAACATCCTCTCCAGCTTAACTGCATCTGCAGCAAATTTCCTGATCCCATCAGAGAGCTTTTCCACAGCCATTTGGTCTTCATTGTGGTGCCAGCGGAATGCCTTCTCATCCAGGTGGATCTTCTCAAGATCACATGCCTGAGCTGTGCAGGAGAAGTAGAAAAAGAAACAGACCAGGTGATTAGATTCTTATCAAACTCAGACTTCTTAAAATTGTCTTGAGTTCTGAGCATTTCTAGGTGTTGGAAAAATTTTAAATACTTTCAGTATGACTTGCTGCAGGAACATAATCTAGGATGTGAGATTGAAAGTGTTCCTGATAGGGCCAGAGGAGAACAAAGAGGAAAAAGGTAGCCTAATAAATCAGTGTATCTTAACAGAGTGTTTGTGTGTGTCACTATCTTGTACCTGCTGCTGAATGGCACAGCACTTCCAGGCCTATTCTAAGGAATTGTGCAACCACCCCACAGCAGTGAGACATTCTAAGCAAATATTCTGAACAATCAGGGCTTTGATTATTTGGCAAGAACTAACAAAAGCTCGCTTGATAGCAGGCTCCCAGGCCAGCAGCAGCCTGTGGGCAGCAACCCATGACTACAGCTGTGCACTGAGCAGCTTTCTGAGATGTAAACCAGCATTTTAATGAGGCTGCAGAAAAGGGAGAGTATCACAGAATCCTGGAATGATTTGGGTGCAAAGAAACCTTAAAGCCCAGTCAGTTCCACTCCCTGGCCACAAACAGGGACACCTTCCACTATCCCAGACTGCTCCAAGCCCTTCCAGCCTGGGCTTGAAGCAGTGTAATGGGAACAAGGATTCCAAGCCATTGTGGCACAGTGTCACCAGATCAAATCACTCAGTCTTGCATATGATTTGTTTCTAATTTCTGGAGGGAAAACACCTCTTGGTGAGTCTGCAGATTAAGATGAAACCAAGTTGAGCATCTTTGCTACTGTTCAGTAGAACTTCATCCTGAACATGTGCAGATTAACTTTCCTCTTCTCTGTCCCATGGGGAGAGGCGCAGAGTATAGAAGCACACTCCAAACCATTGTAATCCATATTAGTGCTCAGTTTGCCAGCAATTACAACAGTGATATTGTAAAGAGGCTACAGTATTTCCTTCTGATGCTACAATATTTCCTCTTGGAAATTGGATATATCCCTAAAGCAGGATGGCAGCAAATACCACAGCACTGACTGGAACCCTAGACTCTCAACATTGCAGAAGAAAGGAAGGCAGAACAAGCCTCCAGAGTGGACTCACCCTCTTTGACACTGAGTGTGGGAGTTAACTTGACATGCTCTTTGCTGAGCTCTGCCAGGAGCTTGGGTGAGATGGTGAGATAGTCACAGCCCGTGAGCGCTTTGATCTGGCCCGTGTTGCGAAACGAGGCGCCCATCACGATGGTTTTGTAGCCAAACTTTTTGTAGTAGTTATAGATCTTGGTGACACTCTTCACCCCTACAAGTAGAAACCAGCAACTTTATTGTAAGTGATTATTTAGAACATGCTCAAACCCAGAATTTTGCCATAAGAGGATTTTTATGAGTAAACTCTTTGAATGAGCAGCTGTTGTTTTCTCAGCAGTGTTAAATCTGTGCTCACCTGGATCCTCCGAAGGCTCGTAGGTTTTCTTGTCTCCATTTGCAACATACCAGTCCAGGATCCGTCCCACGAATGGGGAAATCAGAGTAACTCCAGCTTCAGCACAGGCAACAGCCTGAGCAAAGGAGAACAGCAAGGTCATGTTGCAGTGAATCCCATACTCGGCCTCCAGAACCCTGCAGACACAGGCTGGCTTAGAACAGCACTTTGCTCACCTACAGAGTTCATATTCAGGAACAAGCTAAGTTCAAACTACTAAATTCGTTGAGTTCATTTAGGAATGGGGCACACTTGGTAAGCTTTAAAGTCATCAGCTAACAGCGAATGTTTTGTGCTGCCAAATTCTGCTTTGTTAATGCTGTTCCTCTAGCCAAAAGGAGCCAGCTTAGCAGGGTATTTCAGGAAACTGTGGCCTGGCCCTTGTATGAAGAAACTTTCCCTATTTCAACAGCAAGCTGTGGCAGAGCACCTTCTGTGCTCATGACAGACTTCCTCATACCATGCTTTCAGCACTACTGTTTATTCAAGTGCAGAATGCGATGTCAGTGCCTGTGGACAGGCAGGAGCATGCCATGAATCAGCACACCAGGCACACACAGCCTTACCTGCCAGCCTGGATTCCTTCCCACGTGGATGACAGCTTGATCAGAATCCGATCTTTACCAACTCCTACTTCCTTGTAGAGGTCGATGAGGCGCCTGGCCCTTTGTATCATTCCTTCCTTATCAAAGGACAACCTTTGAGGCAAGAGCAGCACTGTTTAAAATGAATTTTTTCTTTTTAATTCTCTCCCCCAGGTCCCTATGGAAAAACATTGTCCTGTTTTATCAGCATTTACATGCCAGCAGCAGGTTTGTGTTCTCGGATCCCTCCTGGACTGTCAGCCCTCGGGGAAGGAAGTGTCTCATAATGAATTCAGAAGCTGAGCATTAACAAAAATTGGCACTGAGCAAGTCAACAGCCAAGTCCTGTGCAAGTCTTGAAAAAAACTATTCAAAGAGATCTCCTGTGAAATTGAGCAGCTATTATCACATAGAAGAGAATGAGCAAAATTGCAACTGGAAGTGTGAGGTTTCCCTTGCTTAAGCAGGAAGATTATGAAAATCCAAGGTCAGTGCTATTTGGTTTTGTTACAGAGTTCTAGTCAAACTAAGGGAAATCCACACTCTTAAATATTAACATAAGTCCTGCTGGTCTTGTAGGCAAAAAAAGAGAAATCTTTCTCTAACTCACATCAGGTCATTTTTTGTATTTACAAATACCCAGGGTAACCCAGAGGGAAGAGAGCCAACCTTGCATCTACTTCTGTGGACACACGGCCAGGTATCCTCTTCAGGATTTCAGCTCCAAATAATACAAAAAGTTTGTCAGAAGCATTTTTGATCTGCTCCTCTTCTGACCTGAAAACCACAAAGAGCAAAAGCATTTATGGAGGTAAAAAAAAAGGTGAGTTTACACTTTGCTGTGGATTTGAAGATCAAATTTCACAGCCCGTTTAATATTAAATTCCAGAGTTCAAATGAGCCACTTCTGTCCTGCTGGCAGGATTAGCCTTTGGACACTCTTTCCTATAGTGCTGTTGTTTTCCTGAGCAAGGAAGGCCAGGTGTGAGCTGGGAAACGGGGATGCACTTCTTAAAAGCACATCTGGAATGGATGTAAGGAATTTTTCTCAAAAGTGTTGAGGCATTTTGGAGCAGGAGACAAACCCATAAGTACATGAGGGGGAAACCCCAGCACGTTGCTTGTATATAAATAAGGCATTTTAAATATAGGTCTGCTGAGATGAAACCCCTCTTTACTTACCCACCAAGCTTCTTCCCGTAGGCAACAGCATCATCCACAAGCTTCTGGTATGCCGGCATCTGAGCCGCAGCAAGGATCAGGGAGGGGTTTGTGGTGGCATCCAGGGGCTTGTACTCATCTATGGCTAAAGAAAGAAACCCAGCCTGTTTGAAACAGCCAGCCAGCCTGAGAAATCAGAAGGATTTTGCTCAACCAGGTGAGAATGTAAACACTTGTTAATGACAGAGCACATCAGCACCAAGTGGTGTTTAAACACTGCCTCAAGGCTGGCTTGTGCCAGAGTACAGAACAACTGGGCTGCAGTCACAAGATACAGCAAACTTTAAAGTTTATGAACTGCAGAAATTGCCCAAAAGTATAAACCTATAGAAATGATGGATGGAGAGGAGTAGTACTAATTTCCAAACTTTATCCCAACCAGCATAGCTGAGCTCCAGAAACCACAGAAGGGAATGAAGAACAGGAGACCTTCCCTTCAAGCAGTCAGAGATTTGGGGTTTTGTTTGTGTCCAACTGATGGGGCCAGGACAGGTGAATTCACCTGTGAGGCTCCAGCACCTTTTCTTACTGCTTTTTAAACCTTTTCCAAACAGCTGCGGTTTCTCAATATCTCCTCTTCTCATTTCCTTGTCCTACCAGGAAGACACTTGACCCTTGGTCTTACCCTAAGTCCTGGACTACGCCTGTTCCAGGTGATGCCAGGTTTTGCTCCAGCAGGCTGTGGCACACATTGTCTGGCTGTAATCACAGCCTGGCACCAGGGCAAACAGAGCAGAGCCTCTGCAGGCCACTCAGCAGTTTCAACAATGCAGTTAAAATGTCAAAAAAATAACAAAATCTGTATTACCAGCCCCTTCTCCTCGGGATTTCTGACAGGGATGAAACCCCAAGTGAGAGAGTGCAACTGTACTAAAAATAAGCCTTGTTTTTCCATAGATCCCTTCAAGGCTGTGATCAGGATCCTGGAGAGAGGTCCACTCCATACAAACAAGTCCTTCAGAACTTCAGTTCATGTGGGTACTGCCTAAAGCACAGCAGCACATCAATGAAACTCCATTCTGTACTGACACCTACAATCATCACTGGGAATCAGCAGCAGCAACAACCACCTTCACCTCCACCAGTGTTCAACCTGCCAGGAGCGAGCCAGGTAAGGCTCTTGCCTTGTCAGGACTCCAATAATAACCCCCATGTGATAAGAGCAGCCCAGAGAACAACTGATGTCCCGAGCAGGCCCAGGAGCTGGACTGGATGATCCCCATGGGATATTCTACAATCCTTACTTCTGCCTGCACACAAACACCCCCTTGGCCATCCTGGGGATTTGCTTTTTTCTGTGTCTGAGCGATTGCCATCCCTATGCTGTCTTCACCTTACGTTTAGTACTCTTAAGACATTTGACAGTGGCCATTTCGGATTGTTTACTGTTACACCAACAGGATTAGGCAAGCAGTGGAGGGATTACTGCAGGCCTGGGTGAGGGCAGGACAGGATTCGAGGGCTGCTCTACATAACCCAGGGAGGGAATTCTTGGCTCTGATAGACTGAGCAGGTTCTGTGTCCGTGCTGGGCCAAGCAGTGACAGCTCGGAAACAAGTGGCTTTTTAATCGAAGGCCACCTCCCTTTTTCCGAAAGGAGTGTGCTGGCTCACTCTCAGGAGATAATGGAAACAAAAGCGCTCTGGCATTATTTTTACAGAATCCTGTAATGATTGGGTTGGAAGTGACCTTAAAGATTGTCCAGTTCTACTCCCTGCCACAGGCAGTGACATTCTCCACTGGACCAGGCTGCCTTGCCTTGAGTTCGGAAAAAACCCAAACAAGTCCCAGATCTAGACAGGTCACTGGAAAAAAACCCGAATTCATTAGCACAGCAGAGCCTGGCTTGAGTCTAGCACTACTTCCTGACAGCACGCAGAGCTGAACGTGGTGCTCAGGGCACACTCGAGGGCAGACAGGGAGAAGATCACGGGAGGATCTGGAAAACGTCCTGGCTGGGCGGGATCTGCCCTGGCATGGGGACCAAGGCACCGCCACCGAGCGCCTTCCCCTCCGCCCCCCCTCCGGCCGCAGGGTGGTTCGCTCCCCCCAGCGCGCGTCCCTTCGGCCAGGCGCGCCCACTCTCCGTGAAGGGGGCGGGAGAGGGGGCTAGGGAGAAGACGAGGTGACAGGATCCCCTCGCGCCGCCTCTCACCGTTGAAATCCCCGGTGTCGGCCACCACCGTGGTGTGGTGTTTGAGCTGGTCCAGCGCCGACTCCATCTTCTGCCGCTTCACGGGGGACACCGACATGTCCGCGGCTGTGGCGACTCGCGCGCCTATTAGGGACGGTGCGTGCCCGGAGGGGACCGGCCTGCGCGCGCACCCGCGGCCCGCGCGCTCCCGCCGCCAATCCCAGCGCGACTGGGCGGCAGCGGCCAATCAGGAGCGCGGACACGGGACGGAGGCGGCCGGGAGGAGCCGAGGCGGGGCAGCGGCAGAGAGGACGATTCTGATTGGCTGCTGCGTGGCCCTGGGGTCGGGGCGGGTGGTCGCCTTGGCGACCCTGACGCCGCCATTGTCGCCAGCAGAGCCTGTCCGGGGGCTCTCGGCCCCGGGATCTCCCGGCCCCGGGATCTCCGGTTCGCAGAACCACCCGGGGATCTTCCCCTCGGCAGGCACGGCGCCCGGCCCGCCCCCGAGCCACCCATCCCTCACGGCCGAAGGGCCCGGGCGCCGCCGGTGCCCCAAGATGGCGGCGGGCAGGCCCTGAGGGCAGGCGGCCCTGAGGAGAGGCTCGGCGCCCCGCCGGTGCTGCCCCGCTGCAGGGGCTCAGCGCTCTGCTCCTTCCCCTGCCGTCACGGCAGGGTTTGGAATGGCTTATGGGGTACAGCTTCAGCCGCTGAGAGAGCCCCCGACCCACCAGGACAGGTGTTTTGGGCTCTTGGTTTGCCTAAACTTTATTTGGACTGTAGAGGAGGTAATCTTGTTACTGTGATTGTTCACCTGAGACAGAGGATGGCCGGCCCTTGGCTAGAAACGTTGGAGAATCTGTCGCTTGTCTGTGTCATGGGGTTATGCTGTTCCTTCTTTCTGTATTGTTCCACTTGGGACAACTGCCACAGAAGTTCCCCTTCCTGATAGACAAGAATGTGCTTTTGTATAGCCTTTTCATGCTTTGCCCAGCCCAGGAAAGGATAATGCAAAGAAGCTTTAGGTTTAAGTCCTGTTTGAATTCTGTGACTGTGTAGGAAACAGGTTTGTAGTGACTGGTTTCTTTGCCAAGGAACAGGAGAGCCTCACTGTGAGTCATGGAATCACAGATTCCCAGACTGGTTTGTGATGGAAGGGACTTTAAAGACTATCCAGTTCCACCCCCTGCCATGGGTGGGGACACCTTCCACTAGACCAGACTAGAAAAGGAGTTCAGCTTGCAGGTTTTCTGGTACTTAATTCTTATCATGTGTGAGATTTTCACCTCTGTTTTTAAAACACACCTATCCAGGCCATACCACCCTTCCTGTTCAATGTCACTCCCCAAACCCAAAAGGAAATGTGTGGTTTCAGACATTTTCCTGAGTTTCTGAGACTCTCAGTGACAAACCACTATGAAAACTCAGTGAAAGAGACGGAGATGGATTTATAAGTATAACTTAACTATTTTAATAANCCCAGCAGGGCTGTGACTAAACCCAGGATCCTCCCCTGCCTGCACCCTAATTCTGCTGGTGCCAGCAGTGTCCTCTTCCAAATGAAGAAGAGAGATTATCCATTGGAGACACGTAAGAATAAAGCCAAAACTGAGGTGCACTGGGGTTCTCAGATTTAGACACGAGTTCCCCAGATGCTGTTTTAAAGCTTTTCCATTAAATGTGCAAGGACAGGCAGGAATTTGGGCAAAGACTCAGCACATGCTGAGAGAGAAAACCCAACTGTCCCTGGGCTGTGAGCAGCTCTGGAGCTGTGTTTGCTTCACTGCTTTGCAATCAGGTTGGTCTGTCAGTTAAATACAGATAGAAATGCAATGTGCCAGACTTGCTGTGGACAGGAACTATGCTGCTTGCTTGAGTTTTGAGATTGTGAGTAAATTTTGGAAGCATAATCACAAATTCTGCCTCTAGGGAGAGAGATTTTCCTCACCCCTATTTACAGATTGTTATATACAAATGCACATAACTTTATGGAGGAAAACAGGAAGTCAAGAGCAATGTCCTGTGCTGAATCAGATTATTTTTTCCTTATGCCCATTTATTTGGAGTTAAACCTGCCTTTCCCAGTGTGCTTTGGGGTTTCAGCTATTTGGGAATTATCTGAGCTGACTTTTTGCAGTGAAAACGTGAAGGTGGGGACGAGTGACCAACACCTGGGGAAGGGCTGTGGGTGTGCCTGGGTCGGGTGCCAATGGTCAGGGCTTATCTTCTCCTGGTTTGAGGCCGAGTTTGGCAACACCACAACATTCCAGTGCAGGATCAGTGCCCAGGGAAGGGCTGCACAGCTGCCCTGAGCCCCGGCCTCTGCAGGTGGAACTCACCTATTTCCACATTCAGATCCCTTTGTTTGTCACTCCTGCTCGTTTCTAGGCACTGAGAGCTCATTTCAGCTGCTCAGAGACAGCACTAACTGGTCTGTGGATTTAAGGAAGCAGCCAGACTTTGGGAATGTGTGTTGCCATTCTAGCCTTGTCCAGTGAGGGGGCACAGGGGGACGAAATTGTGAGGAAAACAGGAGTGTGGCTCAACATTTTTATTAACTGTAAATAGAGCCCAGAAGAGTGCTTAGTTTTGTATTTTGGTTCTAAAGAACAGGCTTAAGTGCTCTGTTGGAGCAGTAGAGTGATGACATCTGGATGTTCAGAATAAAATCAGAAACAAATGTGTACAGTGAGATCTCCGCAGTTTTGGAGACTGGAGGGCCCTGGAGGAGAGTGGGGGATCTCCCCTTTCCCCCTGAGCCAAGAGTCTCCCTTGAGCTTTTGAAATCTCACTTTCTTTTTGGGAGAAACTCGAATTTCTGCAGGATGAAGGAGAGGAGGGATCACAAAATCCCAGCTGAGGGATCTAAAACGCTGCTTTGTGGTTTCTCCCTGAGGGCTGGTGTTGGTGTTGGAGTTTTGCCATCTTCTGAGTTTGAGTTATTTAGTTCCCTTTGGGCTGGTGAAATAAGAGAACTTCCCTGAAGACTTCACAGCAAGCGGGGAAGATCCCAGCAGAGGCTCAGGGGATGGACTCTGTGTTTCTGAGAACCATGTTCCCATTTCCCTGTGCCCCTGTGTTGCCATTT
>VXBI01007222.1:0-78483 GCA_013397375.1 Toxostoma redivivum
TGTAGCCTCACAGTACCTCTAAATTTAGTAGGAGCCAAGTATTGTAACTGATGAAAAGGTCAAGTTCCAGTGAAGGCACCAGCCAAGAATTTTTTTTGGAACCGGGTGTAAACAATCCTTGCTGGTTTCTGTGCTTTCCAACCAGACAAATCCTGGCCTGGGTATGGTCCTGGCACAGGGAGGGATTTGCACTGAGGACTTCAATAGGCTGTCCAAATAGTGTTTGTTTAAGCATCCCAGTGATGGGGCATGTCAGTGTGTCCTTTTTATTTGGAGATAAAATCTATCACATGTTGAACAACAAACCTGTGATGGGCTTTGCCAAACTCCTGAGTACTGCACTTTATCTCTCATGGCCACATCTAACCCTAAACTTAAGTGCCTTAAGTGCTCAGCTAATTCTTAATTATACCCTCTGTGCTTTGAGGTCTGAGACTTAGCTGGCTCTTTTAAATGGGCAGAAGTACTCAGTGATGCATCAATATCTCAGCATTTGCTTCTGACGTGTTCTCTGAGCCACACTGAAAGTAATGGGAGGTTCTGCACTCTGTGAGCTTGGGCTGGGTAGATGCCAGTCTCAAGATAAGTGGTGTTATGACTTGGTTTTTGTGCTTAAGCTGATGAGGCATAGTATTGGTGTGGCCCTAAAATACTTGTGTCTACATAATTTTCAGAGAACAAAGCAGTTTAGACTTAACACTTTGTCAGAAAAACAAAGGCATTTTTATACAAGTGCTGGGTAAAAGACAGGATATGGTACTGTGCAATAAAGCTTGAGGCTTTCCTCATGAGTCCTCTTAACACAGGTTCTGTACTTGTGTGGCTTGTCTTCCAATACTTAGTCTGGCAGCCTTTCCCACCAGGACACATGCTTCAGAGCCTTTCTCAAGTGTATTCATCTTTATCTGGATGGTCTCTAAGCATCGTCCTCTGCATTTAAACCACTGAAAGCTCAGTAGTGTGACACTTCTGTGCACTTCCTGAGTGACATTTGAGTTTTATGCTGGCATAAAATTAGTCTTTATTTAAAAAACTATGCAGTACTCTGACTTTTTACCCTTTCCTTAATAAAGTTCCTTTTCCCATAATGTGGTTCTAAATGTCTTACCTGCATAAGCCTGTACCTTCTGGTTTTGCAGTGTATCTTTCAGAAAAGTCATTAGCTTTGGCTGATACTAAAGATGATTTATTTCCTGGAAACATTCCAAAAAGAACTTACTTCAATCTTCCTCCTTAAAAAGGTGGGAAAAATCCCCACCTATTTCTGATCCCAGTCTGCCTAGGCACAACTACTTAAAGTAGCATGGATTTGCTTTCCTCTTGCCTGTTATACTTGCTCTCAGAGTTTTATTCCCAAGCAGACACTAAAATATATGAAACCAGTCCAAGAAATGTCTGATATGTTAGTTAACCAAGTCTACCTGCTTAAATCTGTCAGCAATTGCCTCTTTGGCTCTTCTGAGTCCTAGTGTTTAAGAATATTGCTGTGCTTGGTAAGCTATAACTGAGTAGGAAAGGCAGTTTTTAAAGACTGTCTCTGTTGGCCAGGCTTGTTTCCAGTGTTTTGGTGTGCAGCTGAGCTCTGAGAGCATCAGTGAGCAGGAATGATGAGGGAGGGGATGGGGATCCGTGGGGCTTTTGTACCAAGCTGCCCTTCCTGGAAATGGCATTCCTTAAAGATTCTTCAGTCCATGTAATGGAGAATAAAATATCTCGTTAGTGGAGCCCCTTTCAAAGAGGCTTTTGCTCTTTATGTTCCATATAGCTGCATCCTTGCATTAGCCCAAAGCATTTCTAATGCTTCAGTGAAATAAATGAGTCTGCCAGGCTTTCAGTGGCTTGTTAAAAGGCCTGAGGGGAGATGATCCTGTGGGAACAGCTTCCTTTAATATCTTTGCTTTTTTAATGTTGGCTTTCCAATATGAAGAGTCAGACTCTGCTTCCATGGGTGGAGGAGCTGTAAAGTTTGGTAGCTCCCAAGTTCTGTGCGTGCCCCATTGCGTCACAGTGACTTCTGTCCCTGGAAATTTCCTCTCCACAGTAAACCTGGAACTGCAATGTGTACACGTCTTGGATTTGTTGATAGTTGTGAATTCACTTACAATATGTACAAGTAAATATTCTGATGATGGCTTTCCCAGAAACCCAGTGTTTTTGAAAGGCTACACAAAGAATTTACTGTAGCTCTACTGGCTTTTATTGTCCTTGTGTCTGTTTCTGTCTGGAAAGAGTGAGACTTGGGATGTTTTTCTTGTTATGCTTGTACAAATGAAGTGCACTCTATTAACAGTAATGCTGAAATGTTTCCTGTAACGTGATTTTCAGCTTTTTGTGATGAAAGGGCAAATGAAAAGACCACAAATCCAGCACTCTCTTTCCAGTGATTGATTTTAAAGTTATCCATCTCTTAAAATTGGGACTTAAAAACATTGCTTGGGAGGACTGTGGGTCTTTGAGGCTGTCATGCCTCTAAGTGATTTAAAAAAAAAAATGTGCGATTAAGGTGCTTCAAAATAACATCCTTGAGGCCAAGAGCTTCAGCTTCTCTGGATTCCTCAATGTGGATCTCAAATGCTTTGGTGGATGGAAAGGCTTTATTGCTTCCCGTGGTATGCTTTTTGGTAATTTGGCCTAGCCTGCCAGAAGTGAATCCGGTGTTTTGTATGTGGGAAAAGCCAAATGTTTGTCCATATAGATTAATGCTGACCCAGTTACAGGAGATTCTAGATTAAAATTTGTCTGGCTCAACCCTGTAGTTATCTATTTATTTTTTTTTAAGCAGACAAGTTTGAGTCAATGCAAAAAGGATTTAACAAAACAGAAGCAAGGTGACCTCATCCCAGCTGGTCAGAGAGGGAGACATTTGTCCTATGTGATTAGAGGCAAAGCTCAAATCCATTTTAGTACGCTAAACCCTTAAAATTTTAGAGCTGAGTGCCTTGACTCAGCCCTTGCAAGTCTGCCCTGGCTGAGACAGGTCTGTTTAGGTCTTCAGAAATACCAGACTTTAGTGCCTCAAGTGACACAGCTGAATCCATAGGGCATGGAGGCTTCATGGGCTACACTGCTTAAATAATCACTGCAGAAAGTTGTGCAATTGAAGCAGTGCCAGCTTTGTGTTACATCTACAGGCTGAGCTTTTGGGTAAAGATTTTGACAAATACATGAACCTCTAACCCGTGTTTGAGGTGTGTAAGTTCTGTGAATGTCTATTACTGTCTAAAATGGAAAATACTAGTTCATAAGTGTCAAAGCATAATCCTGCCTACCAACAGCTGATTTTTCTGGAAGTAATGGCAAGCTGGTGTACTGTTTTAAGGGAGTGACAGGCTAACATGAGAGATAAAAGTATCAGAAAATATGTCGTGTGTTTGAAGATTATATGGGAGAGAACATTCTCAGGGAGATAGGTTTTAGTTGGATCAATTATATTGAATCACTCATACAAAATCCTAATGACTAATTGTGCTCAGTTTTATTTTTAAAAATTCACTAAGGTGAAAGCTGTAAACAGCAAACTAGCTTAAAATCCAGGTGCCATAATGGTCTCAGGTATTAGTGTCTCCTAATTTTTGAAGTAAAATAATGATAGGAAGAAATCAACAGAACTCCTGGGAGTTGGATCTGAGCGAGATTTAGATTTGCTTGAGCACCTGATTATCCTTGAGTTCAGGGACCTGGTCTGCTTTTCAGCCAGTTGTACTTTCCCTGGTGAAGCTATTGCTGTAGTTTGCCTGTTGTTTCCTACAGAACTGGTGGTGGTGGTGTTGATGAAAGCTTACCAAGTAGGGATGTGAGAGAACATTCTGCAGCTAAACATTGTACTTGAATTCTACTCGTTATGCCCATGCAATCTTCTGAGTAGAAGAGGAGGCTTTTTGTGGTCCATCCTCTCCCTTGTACTGTGAAGCTCAGAATTGGAAAACAAAAGCTGAAGAGTCGTCCAAGATTAAATGTCTCTGCTTCCCTCAGTCTGTTCTGCTATGCAGATGGTTGTGGTGGCAGAAACTTGCAGCATGCTGTATATCAATAGGTGATGTCACACGTGTTTTCTTCCGAGGGGTTTTGGTGTAGCTACACTGAGAACGGAAAGTACTTCTGAGGCTCTTTACTCCTGCTATAAAGGAGAGTAAGGCTTTGGTATGGTCTGCCTGATAGTGTGTTTTCCATTTGGAAGCAGCTGCTGTGGTAGAGAGCAGACAGTTCTGGAGCTTTTCCTGGAAGCTCTGAGTCCCTATTGATTTGTTGTGCCTGTGGGAAGGCCATTCTAATAGCAAGTATTGCTTACACTTCTATGGTCACAGGCTGAAAGCTTTCTCTTTTATTGGCGTCATCAAATTCTTGTAACAAGCCTTCTTGCATGTGCACTGGTATTAATTAGGTGGCTGTGTCTGAGCCTCCTGTGGCTCCCACCGTGTTGAAGTGTGATATGTTGTAACATCTCAAAAAGCAAGTGTGGGAACAAGCATGGGCTGTTTACAAGCTTCCATCTGTAGGAGTGAGCTGCCTGGGTAAAAGTAGTGGGAAACTTCTTTCAGACTGGCTTCACACTTCGGTAACATGGTAGATATTGCAAAGTTGAGAAGAGTATCCTGCTAATCCCGGTCCTTTAAATAGGAAGAGATTTGGGTAGGTTTTCTGAGTCTCACTGTCTTGCAGAAATGAAGTCTCTCTGCTCATGAAGTTGCATTTGCACCCTGCAGGTGACTTAGTATGCTGTAGGCAAGTGATCTAGTCTGGAATCTGTCCACTGGCCACAGATTTCTGATGGAGATGGATCAGAGTTGATTATGACTGACTACACAAATAGCTTGCCATGTCTGCAGTGGGATCTTTGTATAAATTTGTGTTCATCCTTTCTAGCTAAGAAATGCAGCTTTATCAGTAATAATCAATTTGCTCCCCCCCACAGGGTAGCTTGGGCAGCACGTGAATTGGTGATAAGTCTGCTGAGGACTGGCAATTTCTTCTAGCTTGAAGAAAATTGAAATTGGTAAGACTTGGCTTGTCACTTATCTTACTTGGGTTACCCATGTGACTTAGGACAGATCCAGGGAAAAACCTGTCCCTTCAACAGCAAATGTGGCCAGCTGTTTGGACTGTATGTTCAAAATAAGCTGAATCAGTTTAAGAATTTTATTTCAAGCTGGAAGGATATATTTTTTATACTTCTTTGTTTCTATTCCTTTACTCTGAAACCCTTGAAAAAGTAGATATTAATCTAGTCCTTCAGCTGCAGAACTGCAGTGAATAAAAAGAAATGCTGAAAATACCAGTACATAAAGCAACCATCTTAAGTGCAGGCAGGATTTAGTACCAGTGTTTTCATGGAACTGCAAGACTCAGGCTGAGGAACTAACACAGTAGTTCTTTCAGGTCTGGCTTGTACATCTGTACAAGGAACACATGTCCAAAGCTGCCAAGGTGCCTTTATAGGCTGGTTTTTCACCCAGCTTCTGTTTGACCTGAGTAGTCTTGGCCAAGATCTGTATGTGTTGAGTAGCTGTGGACCAGGGGCTGACACCTGAGACACTGGTGCAATTCTAGGGCAGCACTGATTAGGAATAAATCTTCACAGCTGATCATCTAGTTTTCCTTCTGTTGGTCAGGGTGTTTAGAACAGTGCTAACTAAATTTTCTTCCAACTTAAAAGTTACTAGTCTGAGTTGGTGTGATAGGATTTCCTGGTAGTGTTGACTGACAAATTTAGTTGGCTAGCACAATTGTATATTTAACATGACAGTTGATATTCATATCCAACACTGTATTTCTAAAAGCTTTAATGTTGTTTTTTTATCTCCAGGCTGAAAATGAGTACAATATTGGAAACCTCTGAGCTGCCAGCAGTGTTTGATGGGGTGAAGCTAGCTGCAGTTGCTGCTGTTCTGTATGTTATTGTTCGCTGCTTGAATTTGAAAAGCCCGACTGCCCCTCCTGAACTCATTTACCAGGACTCTGCTTTGGCTCGCTTTCTACTCAAATCCTGTCCACTTTTGACCAAAGAGTAAGTAGTATACTTTTTCCATGTTGACCTGTGTTATAGGAAGAAGAGCTGCACTTATCCATTCTTCCTCGTGTATTTTGTAGACTCGGGTTCAAATGCATGTCAGGGTATACTCCTACTAAAATAAATTTTTCCTATGTCAAGCATTTTTTTATTGTCTCAGGTACCTGGATTTATGACCAAGCCTTGTTGTGTGGTGTTTCCATAGATGCATAGCAGAAGTCATCACTGTCCATCTTTATAGAAGCTGTATGCTGATATTATACTATACCAGCACCAATAGCCCACTGTCTGTGGAAGTGGGGGAGGGATGCATGTAATCAGTACTTGTTCGTGTTCTTGTACTCCTTTTTATTAGGGAAGGAATCTGTTGGGGCTCACAGGAGGGAAACATTTTCCTGGTGTGTCAGTGCCCTTATAATGAACACAGGGTTGGCTATTAGTTTTAAAGTGCCTGCTCTTATCTGAAGTACTTCAAGTTGATTGAAAGCTAATGAAATTTATTACCGGTAGAGCACATCCTAACTAGTTTAATAAAGTAATGACACAGAGGCCAGCTCTAAGACTGTTGAATACACTTTCAAATTGACCTTGTGTCAGCTGTGTATTTGAGCAGGCTGATCCCTGATCTTCCATTCCAAAACCTCCAGAATCAGTGCAGCTGCCCTTAGCTTCACCAAGAACATTCTCCAATAATAGCAAGCATTTAGTACAATTTCATGAGGCTTTGGAGGGACAAGGACTTTGATTGCAGTATTTCTCTTCTGCAATCACTTTGAAAACTTGCAAGTCCTATTTAGAAGCTCTAAGTACATCAATTATATAATAAGTGCTGAGTGCAGCTGCATGAACTTTCCTTTTGGATCTCAAAAGTCAAGCTGACTTAAGGATAGTCATTTTAGGGGAGATGAGAGGTTTTTAGCAGTGCTGTGTTAGGTAGGTGCCTTGATTATATAAGGTATAAGATGTTAGGCCATGGGGTCTGTAAATTTTTAGAGGGAACAAAGTATTATCTGTTGAAGTTGGAACCCTGAGAGGGTTCTGTGATGTGCTCCAGGTTTGTGGTAACATAAACGTGTTTGGGTTCTTGATTGTGTACTGCCCTAACTGCAAAGCAGTTCCTTTCCTAAAGTATACGTTGAGGTTTGAGTTACTTGGTACTTCAGATATTTGCCATGGCAGTGTTGCACTCCTGTATGACTTCCCTAGTCACTGGAGGAGCAAGCATGAAGCTGTACTGTTTACCAGCCTTGAAGGCTTATTGGTATCAGGTTGGTCTTTGGATTGTAAGCTAATTTAGAGTCCATTTTCCTGCTATTTCAGCTCTCTTCTCCTAGCACTGCTGTATTAGGGCCATGCCTTTGACTTTAAGTTGGAGAACAAAGTATTCCCAGAAGAGTGAAAATGCAAAACACGTCCATCAGTATTTAGACATCTGTTGTGCATTAATTGCAGGAGTGATGAGCTGCTTGCAGACCCCTGGTGTTGTGTTAATAATGTGCAAGTTTGAGTTGTTTGCTTTCTCTGGATCAGCTGAGCTCAGACTTCTCAGCTTCTCTGAGAACTGCAGCAGTCATACCTGGTTCTTGGGCAAAATACTGTCAGAAAGACTACCATGACAAAAGGAAGCAAACTCAGCTGAAACAAACCAGACCAAAATGTGTCAATAGGTAGCTGTTCACTCCTCTTACCTCTTTATCTCTGTTAAGGAAGGCAGGACTGTTGGGACTATAATTGCTGATGGAAATTTAAAGAATTTACAGGAAAAACAGCTCTAAGACATACATGTAATTATTTCTTTTTACTATTCTAGTGATGTTATCACAGACTTTTTTTTCAATAGAGAAATTTTTAAAAAATCAAAGAAATCCTGTCTTTAGGCATGAAAGTCACCTGAAGACTAAAGGGGAACAAATGTATTTAAATTCCTGCAATTATGCATGAAACAGTTTGTAGGATAATTAGGAAAAAGCTATGTGAAAACAGCTTGTGCCATACTCCACTGAAAAATCTTGCAAGGCTTTGATTACTTGCTAATTATTCAGAGTGTTAGGAAAGCTGATTAAGCCACTCTTTTCAGATTCTACCATGAAAGCAAAATAAGTAGCCCAGCAATCCCTTCTGTTATATTACTACTGGGTTTGTTGTCAGATCTGTTATAAGACCAATTCTTCTGTGCAGAGGAATGTTCATAGCTGTGAACTGGTTTTCAGACCTGGTTTGTTCAGCTCCTGCTTAAGGGAGGAAAGGTTGAGGGCACTGCTGTGAAAAATGGGCTGGTGGGAGGGAGAATGAATAACTTTGCTTTCTTCTACTATCTGTGCAAGTGTTCAAAAATTCTTAGAATAAACACTTTTGGACTTTTTTTTTTTTTCCCCTTTATGGCCCAATCCTCACATCAGGTTTAATTCAGTGCATTGTAACTGTGGTATCATTCAGTAAGCCACATGGTAGTGGATGAATAATTTAAGAACTTTGAATTGTAAAACTGCCTGAGATGGCTGTGTGCCAGGTACCTTGTACTTGTAGATGTTAGTGCTCGTTTTTACAGTTCTGTAAACTGCCAGAAACCTTGTACATACCTACCAAACATTGGGAAGCAGGATAATCTGTCTTCCTAGAGTTCTCTTACCTCTTTTTCCAATCCTCTGACCCTGCCCAGCTCTTGTACATTGGTTTATCAAGTGGAGTAGCATAATCAGACCCTTTTCCATTCTAATTGCTGCTTCTTGTGTGGAAGCTCTTGCAATTCAGTACAGCTGTTGGTGCCCTTGAGCACTTGGGCCTAACTGCTGTCCTTCTTCTGTCTTTCAGAAGGGTACAGAAAGTCCTTCATCTGCTCTTACTCCTGTAGAAATGCAGTGCTGGCTTTTTGATTCATGAGGGTAAATTTGGCCAGTGCTTGCTGTACTAGGCTAGACATTTTTGGCTGTTTACAGTTTATTTTAACAAAGTGTGTGTATCTTTATTTCTGTAGAGATGTGGCACGTGTCATCTGTATCGAAAATAATTATACTTGCTGTCTGCACACTTTTTATCATCAGTAAAGGCAAGCTCCTCAAAGACTGAAGCAAATGACTGTCAAGCCTGTTAGTAAACACTGTCAAAGATGCAGCCTAGATTCTTCTTATCCTTTGTTTGCCCACCAACCTATGCTGGGTGAGCAGGCTGCCTGGTACCTAGAAGACTCTTTTACACTGTCACTGCTTTTTTCTTAGATGCAAGGAGATGAGTAGTCAGAAAACCTGTCTTCAAGCTTTTCAGTGTTCTTTTCTTCCCCTTAATAGCAAGCAGTGTTTGATCCCTGTCAACTCCTAGGTGTTTTACTCTGGGAGGGGGACTTCTAGGAGAATAATAAACTAGAAAAACAGTGTTACCCCTGAAGCTTTGGCAGGTGAACATGCTGAGAGGTAGGGGAGAGTGGCAGCTCCCTGTTGGTAAGTTGAAGCATTGACCTTACAGAGAAGCAGCCTCTGGGGTCTGAGTTTTTGCTGGGTGCTGTGGCATTGGCAGCAGCCTTGTGTTCTCCAGCTCTTATCAACAAGGAAGATTCTAAGTGCTGTAAATCCTCATGCCTTGTTTTGACTAAAATACTTCTTGTAGTCATTGGTGGGGGAGGAGGGGTGTGATGGGCACTTTACTAAATAAAAGCTTCTTAAGTGGTGAAGGAGGTGGTTTAACCAAGGAGGCCAGTCTGTACTTTTAAATAGTTCTGACTTCATACAGGTACTGTGGGCAGCAAACAAACACTTTTACTCAGTTTGTTTCTTTTTTGAGATTCAGGGAATGTGGAAGCTCCAGAACTTGCTTAAATATTTTTGTTGCAGTTTTCTTGTTGTGTCTTCATCACATTGAGCAGTCTAGCTGAGCTGATGCAGAAAAAGCTGCTTTCTACATATTTGGGGTTGAAGGTTGAACCTTGCAGACTTTTATGAGTTTCCTTGATCAGAATTCAATTTGCATTCCCTAGCATCAAATAAAGGACAAAGCTCAAACAAAGTTTGGTTTTTTAAAGCATTTTTTAAATACCTCCAAACTGCTCTGCAAAGGGGAAAAATAATCTTACCTGTTATAATGCAGGCAAAAGTTCGTAGAATGTCCTGATATTGACAAGCTATAGGGTCTGTTTTCTCACCATCAGTATCCAGTGTGTTATAGCACATAAGGCCATGTAAGAGTTAATGTTTAAAGTGTTAATATCCTCAGATGAAATGAAGCAATGCTCCAGAAATAAGCCTGTTGCTGAGCTTCCATTCCACTTCACATCTTTGAGGACCTGAATGCTGATGCCTGCTAATAAAAATAGCACAGTTTTTATGTGCTTTGTGTGAGCTGCTTATACAGCTGCTGCTTTCCTAAATTCCTGCATACTGGATTATGTATGTGCTCTAAAATGATAATCTACTGCATGAGAGCCACTAAATTTAATCTACAATCACATGCTGGAATTGTTTTAAATATTAAAATGCTAGGCGAAATTTTTTGGGAAACTTAGGAGTTGTCTTGTTCTTGAGCACTTGTGTGCAGCCACCTATCAAGATGGGAGCTGCACAGCTGAAATGCATGTTTGGAGCTCAAACACTAACATTGGTGAGCAGATTTATGTAACTGGCTGTGAATTCACTTGGCCATTCAAGAGTGATGAACTCTGTACTTGTTGGGCCGTGTAAGTAACCTTCCACAATAAGTAACTACCATCCCCAGGCCTGCTTTCCTGTCTGCCTTCTGTTGCAGAGTCCTGTTACTGGAAGTCATAACTGCTTCAAATATTTATCTTTATTCAGAGTGCCTACTATCTATTGCAACTGACTAAATCCAAAGAGGGAAATAAATCAGTTAAAAGCCTTTGTGTTTGGAGAAAGCTCGGAAGCCATTTTTGGTTCACAGAAATAAAAATCTCCATTTTTGGTACAACACAACTTTTCCTTTGGATGTTTTTATCAGTACATGCTTGTCTGGGTTGTTATGTTGTCCTTGTCCTTGTGTGGAGGCCTTGGCAAGAGGCTCTCCTGGCTGGTATAAGCCACTATTGCTTAACAGTGGAAATGGTGCTTATGGACATGGTGTTCCTGGGGTTTGTACGTCTGGGAGCAGCTTCTCTGGAACAAGACACTGAGGAATATGTACTGAACAGTCTCCATGCTGTGCTGGAGTAATCTCTGCAGTACACTGCTTTTCAGAACCATTTCAATTTCTAGCAGACAAAGAGGAAGGAGTTGATAATCTGTTGTGTCCTTGAACACTTTAATTGTTTCTCTTTGTTATCAGTGCTGCAGGGAAGCCACCTGCTTTTGAGTGAAGGGCCCTTGTTTGGAAGACATGGTTAAATTTAGCAGTAATTATAGTTTTAGCATGAAATTGGAAGGACAATACTCAGATGCTCCTTAGACTGAATACTACTTAGTTGCTCAGTCTGCATGGTTGTGTTTCCCTGTGTTGCATCCTGCTGAGCTTGTTTTCTTAAGGTAAACCACAAGAAGAATGCCCTGAGTACATGCTCTTCTGTCTGCAGGATAATTGTTTGGAGAAGCATCTTTTTTCAGCTGTTTGCCAGGAGGAATGTTGACTTCACTACAAAACAATCTGTTCTAGCTCCTGCTATCAGCATTAGGTAGTTAGGTTTTTTCAGCTGGGTTGAGGATAGAAATGTCTCTGGAATGTTTATGCTTTTTTTATGCTTTTCATAGGATAAGCTTAAATAAAATGGATCTGATCAGTCCTTTCAGAGGGTAAAGGCTTTTGCACAATTCCTGGCAAGTTTTCTCCCTCACCAGTGTGGTATCATGCACCCTCAGGACTGAAGAGTTCTTTCCACGCTCCTTTCCATGCTCTTTTCTTTGAATGGGTTTAGTAAAAGAAAGCTGGAAGTCCACACAAACCCTGTATAAAAAGATGACTCATCCTTCTGTCTTGTGCAGTCTTGCACCATTAGGCTCTGTACTTGCTCTTGGAAGTTCTTGTGGACTTACTCTCAGTGAAAGACATATAAAAGTCACATGAAGGTTTCAAAAATAGATTTGCCCACTGGCAAAATGGAGGGTCAACAGAAAGTGTGACAGGCAGATCATGTGTCTGATTCTGCTATAGATTATAAGGATACCTTGTCCTCAGCTGAGAACAGATTTTACCTGAATTCAATAAAGAGGAATCACTCTTACTGTAAAGGCTTTACAGGGTTTTGTAGTAAGTTAGATTGGCAACTTGTCTTGGTAAACAGAAATTATATTTTTATTAGCAGCTTGGTTTTGCATCAGTCAGGTAAGGTGAGTTCTAATCTGGCTTAGTTTTTCACTGATAATATAAGATCTCTACTATCTGAGCAGCTTTCTTCCCTTTCCCTGTTAAAGTGTCGTGGTCTGTCTTCTGAGCCTGGATACTTAAGGGATGTGTTTTGTGTCACAAATCTGCTTAAAAGCTGATGGGCCTAAACAAAGACTGAGATAACAAGCTTCTGTCTGAATACTGGCATGTATTTCAGAGCTTCAACTGCTTTAAAACTTGCAAACAAGAAGTATATAAACCTCTGCATCAGAGTACTATGCACATTATTCATGCTGAAGCTTGGCCTTTGAATATTTGTCTAAAAGAATGCAGTTACAAGCAGAGTGACTAACACAAGCCATCTTTGCTGCAGGCATCGATGCTTAAGCAGCTGACTGGAGTTAGCATCATAAAAGATAAGCTGAGCATTTTACTTGGTCCATAGGATCCTCAAACAGTTGTGCTTTCTGCAGGGAGCAGCAGTGAATGCTCCCTTGTCCATAGGGTTTCACAGTTTTAGCTTTGAGAAAAATACAGAAACTGCAGTTGTCACTTGACCATCATTATGGATGGAGCATAAGGGATTCCTGCCTTAAATGAAAAACATGTCAAGGAAACTGCATGTGCTGTTTGCCTATAAAAGCAGTATAAAGGTTTGATTTATTGCAGATCAGTATTTAGGTAACCTCCAGCTGGGTTATGCAAAGATGGGTCTGGAGGTCTCTTTCTCCGGAGAAACCATCAGTGACCTGAAGGGGCAGGCTCTGGGAAGCAGTGCACTCTTGGGAAGCAGTGTGCTTGAAACCATTTGCCTTCGTTTAAACTCTGGCAGTAGTGGTGAGGCTTTGAGGACTATTCTAGTTTCATCTCTAACATCCTGTGGTGTATGTGCATGTGGTGTATTCTGCATCTGTTGCAGTGGATGGCCGTAACCTGTAGCTGGAAACTGAACTGTAGATTAAACATGAGGATAGGATTGGTGCTTGCAGAGATCCTTGATTTTTGGTTTGTTTTGGTTTTTTTTTTTTCCTGGTAGCAGTGATGAGTAATAGCTGTATAACTTAGCTGCTGTAGCTGGACAAATTGCTTTCCTGTTAGCTCTACTAGGTAATATTTGGGGGTAGTCTTTGATTTGAAAAGCACTTCATGGAAGTAGAATCACCAAAACTTTCCAGTGCATGTTCTCACCCAAGATTAGAAACCCTGAAGCAATGTTGACATCTGAGTTTCTTCTAAAAGAGCTACAAATTCTTATTATAGGTTGTATTTGTCAGCTCCCCTCAGAAGGTGCTAGCAAACCCTATCTGTAAAGGATGTCTGTGGAAGAAAAAAGACAAGCCAGTCAAGCACTGTCTAGTGTGGAGTATGGCTACTGATATGAGCTGGTGGTCCAGTAGATGACTGGGTTGAAGCCAGCTGTTTTTCCTTATGTTAGGAGAGCAGTGTCTCTTCCATCTGGTGTCGTAGTTGTGTTCAAAACCCTTGCACTGAGCTGTGTGACTTGAGCTGAACCATGTGCAGTTCTTGTGCAGCCTGGTTTAGTTTGACTGCCCCATCCCAATGGATATCTACCCTGAATTGTGAGAATGGACCTACTGACTGCTTTCCACCTCTAGCAGCTCTTGCAGAGGGTGAGCTTGTCCAGCCTCTGGCACTGCTGGGAATCTGCTCTGTGGTACGTTGTGCCTGGCAAGACCCAGTGCAGAGATGCTGGGCTGACAGAAAAAGGAAGCCGTTCGTGGCCTTGCCTGTATCCTTTGGAAAGCTTTATAGTTGAGTGGTCAAATCCAGAATGCACTGAGGGCTGATTTATAAGGTTGTGAGCACCAGCTGGCACTTTCGCAGCCTTTATTGAAGCAATATCTGCTTCTCCAGAAATCCATTTTGGATCTCTTTGGGAAGTGCACTTGCAAAAATGAGTGAAACTACATGTTGTGTTGCTTTGACTGTAAGTGCCCTTCACAGATGAGGGAAAAGAATGGAGAGAAGAGGGCATACTGTTGCTCTTGTCGTGCTAAACAAGCCTATATAGTTTTTATTTAATAGGAAGTCTTTTTAAGGAGTGTGCAGGGGAAGAGGGAATTGCGGATATGACACGTAAGAACTGGCATGGGGAAAGGTCCAGCTGTATGAGTAGGTAGTGTCAGAGCACAAAGGTAGGGTTTCTGCCACATTCTAGTGGGTTATGGGCTGAAGTAGTAAATTTGAGTCCTGAGCTGCCTGTTTTTTGTGAACAGGGAAGAACATGGTCTGTTTTATATGCTCCCTAAAAGTCAAAAGAAATAATTGCAGGAAGCCCTACACACAACAGGGAGGGAGTTGCTAATCCCTCAGGGTCCAAGGTGAAAGCAGAAGCTCTCAAGCTTCTTCTGGATACCCTGCTCTGTGCACCAGAGACCACTGTTCTTTAATTGGAAGTGTGTCCCTTGGGACTGCTGTTCTCCTCAACAATAAATCATTCATGCTTTCCTGTTCAGAGCTGATGTAACTCTTTTTCAAGGCATTGGCTCAGTGTCCTTTGAGTGACCAGGTGACTTGCCCACGTGGTGGTGCTAGGGTGAAGTATGTTTCCTGTTAAACCACTTGCAGCTCTGCTTGTGCTAAAAAAATCTGATAACTAAGCCTTTAATACTTTCCAGCTCATGGCTGTGTTTCTCACACATCTTTTTTAGGGTCTGTTAGCCAGGAAGAGAGAGACAATCTGCTTTGTCACGTAGCTTTTATATACCCTTGATAAGCATAAGTAATTGGTAGACCCACCCCTCTTACTGAAAAGGATTTGTTATTCAGTGGAGTTTGGTCAGTCTTGACTGATTCTTTTAACACTGTCCCAACTTTTACCTGAAAGGCAAAATCAATCTGTACTGTGCTCTTTGCTTAATTTAGTAAAGCAGTTCTGTGTAAAATGGTCCCAACTAGCAAGTCTTGGGGCTTTCAATTTTCTGGAACTTGGTGTGAATCCTGTTGTTTCTGCCACTGGCTTGTAGAGTCAAGGGCTTAGACAAGTTCATGTGGCTCAACCCAGGAGGCTTCAGTGTTTCAATTAAAACAGATTTACAGCACTGTACAATTCTGGAGGTCACTCTGGTTGGTTGGCAACATGCAGTCCCAATCTCATCAAGGCACAAGACCTCTGTGTATTTAGTGAGAAGCATTTATTTTTCTAACGTCTCAATAGAGGGAATGTCTGGGTTTTGGCTTCTGCTATTGCTATCAGTGCTGACTTTTCAGCTTTGAGAGTGTTTTCATCTCTTTTCTTGTGTAAGGCTGCAAAGATCACTGCTGCCAGCTCAGTCAGAGCAAAAACGATTCCATGTTTGTTACTGTATTTGGGACTGGTGAGAGATTTGTTACGGGAGTGCTTATGTGTTCTCAAGGGCTCATGAACAGAGCAGGGGTAAGCAATTAAATTACTGCCTTTCAGGTACATTCCACCCCTCATCTGGGGAAAGAGTGGACATATCCAGACAGCTCTTTATGGAAAAATGGGGAGAGTGAGATCACCACATCCATATGGACTTCGCAAGTACCTCACGATGCCAGATGGAGCAACAGCCACCTTTGATCTCTTTGAGCCATGCTCTGAGCACTGCACTGGAGGTCAGTCCAACAGCTGCTGGCTGCATCTAGCTGCTAACCTTGATGCTGTGCTCTGGGGGACAGATGAGGATAGGGCCCGCAGAAAAAGCAGTTTTCTTTTTTTGAAACTGTCAGTGTTGAGATCTTCATGGTACAGTGCTGCACTACAACAGTTACTGTTATCTTTATTGCTGAAGAGAATCTGAGCAGTGCTTTTCTAATGAGATAAAGATTCAGTGGCTAGAGCTGGTAATGTTGGAGCTCTGCACATGAGAGTTACAGTTAATTTGAAGTGCATATGATAATCCTGAATGTAATTTACTGTGCTTACTTGAATTACAGCAATTACTTTCTTGGCTGATGAAATGATATCTTGTTAAACTAGTGAACAGTGTCAGCAGATCAAATATCATTAGATTAGCCACGAAGTAGATGATGGTTAATGTCAGCTGATCAGAATGTCTGTGCTTAGCAGAGCTTCATTTGGAAGATTTGTATTAGACTCTAGAAAGGAAATGATGGGGAAATAGCATAACCAGTCTACTCAGAGTGCTGGGCTCCACACCTTCCACTGACATCACTGTCACAACAGACTGTCAGAAAGCAGAGCATGTGTAACATCAAAAATGTCCTTCAGACAGAAGAATGTACTCTTGGTCTCTAGGCAGTGCCTGGAGTTCTGTTTGCACAGCTTTCCCTGAAGTTAAAGCTGTTCATCTCCCATAGCATGAATTACTTTTTCACATCTGTAGCACTGGAGCTGCTGGTCTCCTGTCCCATACAGGATTTTTGGCAGATTAGTAAGAATTCTAGCTTGCTTGTGGTAGGTGGTTTCCCACGGATCTGAAATGGAAGTCTTCTGGCTCTCTTAATTTGCATGAAGTGACATTTACTTAACTTCCCTCTCTTTCTGAGCACAGATGATGTCACGATGGTGATCTGCCCAGGGATTGCTAACCACAGTGAGAAGCAGTACATCCGCACCTTTGTTGACTATGCCCAGAAAAATGGGTACAGGTGTGCTGTCCTGAATCACTTGGGAGCCCTGCCAAACATTGAGCTCACTTCACCACGGATGTTCACCTATGGTAGGTACTTTGTGGCACCTGGGGAACTTATTTTCAAGCTCATGGACTTTCTAGGGATTGATCAGTCTCCTTCAGGGTAACAGAACTTCTGTACCCCAATGGGGGTAAAACAGTTTTGTACTCTTTCTTCAGAACTAAACTGAACTTAGATGGGAGGAAGAGAGGAGTCTAATACTGAATTCACTTTTTTCTCTTCTGCCAGCTCTTAGCACATGTATTCTCAAAGAGGCAATTTTTTGTAAGAAAACTTCTGAGGGGGGGAAAAAAATCCCTTTTGTGCCTACCCAGAGCCTGTCCAAATGATTTTAGAGATACTGCATTTGCCAGTTTCATGGAATGTGAAACAAACCTGTCTCTGAAGGATAAATGCCACTTCTGAGGCTTTGTAAAATGCCACCTGAGAGGAGTTTGTACCAGCCTATCCAGAAAGTAAATTTATATCTTAGGAGGGACATGTGAAGATTTGCTCCTGGATGTAACACAAGTCAACAACAGTTCAGGAATATGACTGTAAAGGTACAGAAGTGGTGGTGCTTAACTGCCATGATTATGGCTCTCACCTTGAATATAAGGACGTCTTTCTTAACCTAGAAATTAAAAGGAATAGATGATTTGAAACTGTGTCAAGGGTGACTCCAGCTAGTCTTAATTGCCCTTTTGGTGAGTAATGTGATCTTTGTAAAATGGGGCCTCTTTGCCTGTGACCTAATCTGCTTGTTCCTGAGCCCTCATCTCCCTCTTTTACTGTAAGTATCTAAAGGTACCCTGTCAACTGTGTGTTGAGCAGAATTGTGTTAGATTTTTTAAAGTTAGCTAAGCTACTGCTTAGATTTTGGATTAACAGAATATTTATCTTGAACAGTTAAATTGTCAAAGCAGAAATACTGAGATGCCAAGTCTGGCAGGCAAATAGACTGTAATGCTTTGTTGCTTGTTTTAGAATTATTAAATATAGTCTTCTTTGGGAAACACTTCAGGAATACCAGATAGCCTCATTTGTAGTGAGGCCCTAGGCTGTTAATAGCTGCAAGACTGCCATGTCTTGAAAACTAAATTTGTCCTTGTTAAAGCATTTGCTATTTTGATACAAGTTAAGAGTCTGCTTTCATAGAGCTTTACTTCAGACCTTAGGGTGTTATTCTGTCGTGTATCTCTTGAGACATACCTTTCTGTGTCTCTTATAGCCTTGGAAAGGGCAAAGAATGCCTAGCACTTCCTTTGAGTAAGACGGTAAATCATTTGGCAGAGTTGCTTGTTAAGTAAAGTGCCAGCAAGTCCAGTAGACTTTACTCTGCCTCCTACCCAAATAACTCAGTGCCCTTTCAGCTTTGCTGTCTTCCAGGCATACTTGTTGAGGAGCAAGTAGCCTAAATTTGGGATTTGCTGAATCCCAGCCTCTATATCAAGCTTGACCTGTTGTTTTTCTAGTTTTGGATTTCTGAGCTGCCCTGAAATCACAAAGGTCAAACACTAAAGTATTTTGACTGCTGGCTTCTTCCGGAGAAAACCAGAGCAGTGCAGAATTTGTTTTCTTTCTCATTAAGAATGTTCACAAGGAAGTTCCCAAACTCTGCTGAAACACTCCACCAGGAGCTTGCTGTTCCACTGAAGCAAACAAGCCCTGGTGCTCAGAGTTTACTCTAGAGCTAGGTAAAGTTTGAGTCGGCTGTCTACTGAGGATGCTACAGCTGGGCTGGGGGCACAGTGGAGCAGTGTTAGGTTAGTACAGGGTGGAATGCTGGAATCCTAGGATTTATCTCCCTGGACAAGTCCCACAGGACAGAACTGAGTTTCTGACTCTGGACAGGAAGAAACATCTGGAGTTCTATTTCTGTTGTTCATGTGATGCCTTCTGTGGTTTGCAGCCTTAAATCCAAAGGGAAGGTAAACAAGCTGTATAAACAGTTGATACCAGTGTACTAATGCCAACACTATTGCAGCTGCTCCTCCGTATCTCCTTTTCCCATGCTCACAAGCAGGAGAAAGAGTTGTAGGTACTCAGATTCTTGTATGTGTGGAGGCCTTCAAGTCTGTCAAACAACTGGAGGATGCCAGCACTGCCAGAAACTGGATCCCTCAGTGCCTGCAGCCTGTGGGATGTGAGGGGGTGTTTGCTGACAGTGGAACAGATCTGTATAGAGACAACTTAATTATTCTCTTGATGTGGGGATACCCATGTGTCTTTCAGGCAGCTGCAGTATCTTTACCTGTTCACTGGTTACAAAGGGTTGAATATTTCTGCTTAAACTCTTCTTGGTTCCAGAGATCACCTGGAAGCTTTGTCAGGCTCTGCAGCAGTCTGCTGGGAACTCTTCCTGAGAAGATGCTCCTTTTTCCTTCCCACAGCAGCATGGGTTCAGGGGTCCATGGTGGTCTTGCTAGAAAAAAGGAGCAAACTGCATTCCAAATACCCCACTTCACTTCAGAAGTGCCAAACTGCCTCAGGAAAGTAATGCTGTGTACTGCTCTTGCATAGTCATGTCAAGCCCAGAGTTGCTGGACTCTGCCACTTAATGCTGTTTTGGAAAGGAAGAGTTTTGATTGTGATGTTAACTGTCACTATAATTTTTTAAACAACTAAATTTCATCTTGCTTTGGCACTCTGTCAGAATTAAGCATGAGCTAAGCTCCACAGGACTCACACATGTATGAACACGTGTGAGTTGGAGCCCTTAAAACCTTAAGGCTGTTGAAAAGTCAGAAAGGGTTAGAAACTGAATTCAAAGTACGCAACTGGAGCTTCAAGTGAGAATTTAAATATATTAGATTATGTTCTTTAATTTTGTTCTTTTCATTAGGATGTACCTGGGAATTTGGTGCCATGGTGAATTACATCAAGAAGACCTACCCTCAGACCCAGCTGGTTGTTGTGGGCTTCAGCCTGGGTGGAAACATAGTGTGCAAATACCTGGGAGAGAGCCAGGCCAACCAGGAGCGAGTCCTGTGCTGTGTCAGCGTGTGCCAAGGGTACAGTGCACTGAGGTGGGTCTGGAGCCTCCTTCGTGCTGCTCTCTTCTAGGAGTGCAGGAATGGGCAGATCTTTGGAAGGGCAAGGTGAAGATGGGTGTTTCTCTTGCACTGAACTGGTCTGACAGACTGAGTGTGTAGGATGGCACCCTCCTGAAGGAGCACCTGAAGCTTTGTTGATTTGCAAGCACAAGTGAACTTTGTCAGCAATGCAAACAGGTTTTGTGTACCTGGGGTACGTGCTGGCAGCTTCTAGACTGTGCATGTGATGCTGTCTCATGGCTACAATGTCCTAAGAGGCATTCTCTTTGCAGTCTTGGTTTAATTAACCAGGCAGGCTGGGCAGCATGACCAGCTGCTGAGCTGATGCCAGGTTTGCAAGCAATAGTTTACACTGTCTCATCACTCTGAGAAATATCCCAGAGTTCATAATGGCTTGTTTGGCTTCAGTGTGCAGTTTCATCTGGCAGCTCTTACCTGGGGAGACTGGAAGGACACTGGACTCAACTAATATACTTTAACTTTTCCATGTGTGCACAGCTAATGAAGATTAAAACACTAACTGGCTAAGCTGTTGTTTTCAGTTTTTACTGTCTGTACATATGGACAACTACTAAAGTCTAGCTGACTCTGCAGTAATTTACCTGCAGTTTTGAGCCATGAGACTACTTACAAGGCAAAAGGGACTGTTGAGACTCAGGTATTTGGGTCAAGATCATTTGGGCTGATATGAATGGTGAAACTGGCAGGTCTGTGAGGGGCTTGCTATGGAATTCAGCCTCATAGCCTGGTCAGGGCAGCTGGAACTCTAGATGCTGATAATGTTCTGCCTGTGTAGGGACCAATTTGTTATTCAGCAGTCTAAAGATATCTTTTATGAATTGGGTTCATATAGGTAAAAGCAAAAAGCTTTTCTGGAAGCACTAAGATGTGAGTAGAAGTTTGATATGCATGTAATATTCTAGCTATCTAATCCCCTTTGAGGTCAGATGTGACTACTGCTAAAAAAGTGTATAATCTTCTGGTAGTTCACACCCTTAGTCTGAACAGATGTTGCAGGAACAGCTGTTCTGTTTTGTTTAAAGTAAAATGGTCTTAGCTGTCCTGGGGTTCTGGCATAGAGCACAGAGCATCCTTTTGAAGCCAGCTCCTTAATTGCAACCATCAGACAGGGTTTGCAGGGATAATATCTGGCTGAGGTCCACTTGGTTCATCTGCTACAATTATGCAATATTGTATTCCTGATCTCCAAAAGGCTGTTGTGAGTAATGCTGTTATGCTTGCATGGCAAGGACAACCTGATTAACAATTCTCCACTTGGATATTTATGTGGAAAAACAACTAGCTGGGTCTTTTTTCCCCCCTGAGTTTAATGCACCCCATCATGTGGGCTGTGTGGATTATTGAGCTCTTGCCTCCACCTGCTGGGTAAACATGTCCTAGCAAACCTCCTGCCACAAAACATCTGCTCTGTATTACTGGACAGCCAGCAGGAAGGCTTTTCAGGTCTTGTGTCTCCCGAGTATCTGCATCTGCTCTAAGTGCTAATTAGCTGAAGAACCAGGGGAAAGCAACATCTGAGCAAGTGACAGGAGGAGAGAGGGCCTTGTGCCCTGGTTATAGAAGTGGGAGGGAGGAGGTCCAAAGCACCTCCAGGAAGAATGGTGAAGCTGTTGCCTTCCTGGACTTGGTCTGGTGCATTAAAATAGCTGGCTTCAGCCTTCAGGGCTACATGGAAGTGGATTACTCTGGTAACATGACCGGTTAGGTTTTTTTAATATTGGCTTGTCCGGTATTTATTCTCCAAGTAACTTTTGTAAAGTGAAGGAAACAAGTTTTATTGAGCAAGGTGAACCAAAGATCTCAAATAGGAGACACTTTCCAGAGCAGCAGCAATACTAGGATCTGCCAGAGGAATGAGACTCTTAGTTTAATGAATTAACACGGAGTCTAGGGAATGTGTTCCCTCAGGCTAATAAGGGACAGGTCTCTTTATTCCTTAATCTCTACCTGCATAGGCTTGATTCTGTTTCTTTATCTTGTGGAATGCATCTTCACCATAGCTACAGGCTGTGGGGAAGGGACCTCAGCTCTGAAAACTGGGCAGTCCTCAAAATACTGGAAGCTGCCTTTTTTTTTTAATACTTACAACTCTTCATATTGGGAGTACTGCTGTACACCACAGGAACAGCAGGGAAGTGTAGTCACTTTAACTTCAAACATCCTCTAGTAACTTAATAGGTTTGCTTGGAAAACCTTTCATGAAGAAATAAATGTGCATTTTCCTATCTTCTTTCATTCCCCTGCCCTGACATAAATGTGGTAGGTATAGCCTGACTAGACAAAAAAAATGTAATGGATTTTTCTTTTTTAATCCATATTCTCCAGCATGGCTAATTACAAGAAAACAGCTTATTCCTGCCTGGTAGGGGAACTTGCAGGCTAGAGCTTGGAAGGTCATGTTAAATCTACAGTAGTTCTCATGGTATGTTTAAGTGGTAGGAGAGCTTCAGGAGCTGAAACTGCTCCCAGCATTCTTCAGTCTCTCAGTAAACGATGTGTTCCCTCAGTAACAGCAAACCCTGCTAGGAGTAAAGCTCTAACCTGCCCATGACCCTGCATAGCAAAGGAGTGCTGGTATCTGGCAGAGCTCACACAACTCTGGATGGCTTAAATTCTGTTTTAACAACAGATAAGCTGTGAAGTGCTCTTCTGCCTTGAGAATAGGTAAAGGCTTCAACTCAGGTGCTACTTGCAGCTGTAACTAGTATTTATTCCTATAGTTCCTGCTGATGAAATGAAATAATAATAGTATCTGTATGTATTAGAAACATCTGCACAAATTATTTCCTCTGCAGAGCTGTATTACACAATAGAAAACACTGTTGAGCAGGAGGTTTTAGCCCTTTCCTTGAAAGTCCCATTATGTAAATTGCATTCAACTTGTGCAAAGGGATGCTAAAATCTTCTTGTCAGTGTTATGGATCTTGACTGATGGCTCTTAAAAGCTCTGATCAAAACTACTAATTGTGTTGTGCAAGATGAGACTTCAGATCTGTTTTCTGATACTAACAAACTTCGTCAAAGTGGAAGTCATTTCCTGGAAAAGGTTAAGCTGTGGCAGGGAAGGCCTGGAGGTTTGTTTACACAGCCCTCAGGCTGCCATAAGATGTTAACAGTGTATTAATCTGATCTTTCAAGAGCTCCATTAACAGCTTTGTTCTTCGCTGTGTTTTTTCTAGGGCACAGGAAACTTTTATGCAGTGGGATCATTGTAGAAGATTTTATAACTTCCTCATGGCAGACAACATGAAGAAGATCATCCTTTCTCACAGGTACTGCAGTATATCACTCACACTGACGGTATTGATTGGGTCAATTGCTATATTGGATTTGTCTGCCTGGTCCTTTAAAACAGGACTCCTGAAAGGTTTAGCACAAGTTCCTCGGTAGATCTTTAGTTGAACCAGCAGAGAAGGTGAGCCTGTGTCAATCTCATTATACTGTAAAATAGACAAAGAAGCTTTGGTCATCTTGTTAGAAGAAAGATATTGTTGTCTTCTTGTGTTCTGTGGAAACTTGCTTAATGAATAAACAAGACATGCACAGGAAAGCATTGCAATTAGACTTCAAAGTGGAGTATTCTGCGTCTTTTTCACTTCTAGCCAAAGAAATCCCTATTGAAGGAGCCTCTTGTTCTGCCACCTACCTGAGGTAGGACTAATCTTCAAGATCTGCTGTATGGAGTTGCTGCTTATCAAATAAGCAAATAGTCAAACCTGTAGCTCTGGCTTCTAGCTGTTCCTCTAGAAGAGCATGTAGCCAGCAAAACACCTAACATTGCTGTTCCTGGAGTGCAAGTGTACTGTAGGATCCTTGTGCTGCTGTTGCTGATCCATGGCTCTTGCATAACAAAGAAATTTGTGTGCTAAACAGGTATCATGCTCAGTGTTGGTGTTTTCCCCATCAAAAGTTCTCTGGGCGGTACTTTCTAGGCAAGAAATACCTCATCTGTGTGTATTGGAAGTTGCTTGACTGAGGGGAAATGAGGGAAATATCTTAAGACTTACTTCACTGAAAGAGCATGTGTCACTTCAGACTTCTGGCTCTTTGTTTACACTCCTGTGCAGTATGAAACACTTGTAGAAGGAGGGTAGCCAGCGTAGGATGATCAACATAATTCATTCCAAGTTTACAAATACTTAGACAACTTGAACAAATTTGATATGTGAAGTTAGGTAAGCTCCCATTAAAAGGTACTTAGATTCTTAACCTAGAAAAAACCGGTGATGGCTTGAAGGGAAATGTATTAAGTAAACTTTTTCCATAATCACTTGTGCTCTACCTTGCCCAAATCAGACCTAGCTTCCCTCCTGCTCTGCCCTGCAGCTGTCTCTCAAAGGGAATAAAAATCTTTTCTAACTTGTCTTTTGTTCTGCTTGTTAGGGAAGAAGTTTGTTCTGGTAAAGAAACACATCCTCCCTTGAGGGCAATAGCAATTATGACAAGTGTCCATAGTAAATAGCTTTCTGCTAAGGTAATACCCTGAGTAATTTCTGTGTGTGAGGTAGCCTGAAGTCTGTGCTGGGGCGGCTTTAGAACCAGATGGTGCAGGAGATGCTATGCCCAGCATTGCTGGTGCTCTCACCCAAACCACCCACAGGTTTGATCTGAAGCCAAAGAACCCTCCCTTCAACATGTAACCTCTAGTCCAAACACCCTTAGTGCTCTCTGGTCTGGGAAGTTTCAAGAGGCCCCCTCATGCAGTTTTTCAGTAGATAAAGAAAACATTTTTTCCTACGAGGAGGCTGCTAGGGTTTGTTATGTCTTGCTGTAAAGGTAAATGGACAAATAAGCTGTTCTTGCTCCCAGTAAAGCCTCATGTTTATGTAGTCCACTTTTAATCTTATCTTGTCAGATTTGGTGAACTCAGTTGTCCTTGAACAGGTCATGGTTTTGCTGCCCTTGTGTTATTTGGGTGTAATTCTTGATGTCATTCTTCCAGGCAAGTTCTTTTTGGAGATAACATGAAGAAGCCACAAAGCCTGTCAGATGCTGATCTGGGCAAGCTCTATACAGCAACATCTCTTATGCAGATTGATGATAATATTATGAGGTATGAAGGGCAATTCTCTGCTCCCCTACAGAACTCCAAGTACCTTCTCTTCCCAGTGTTGCTCTTGCATGCCCCTTGCTGTGCTTGTAGGAGTCTGCTGAAATACAGTGAACACAACTTCAAAATCTTACTTGCCTCTGCATTAAAGAAAACTTAGCAGAGGAAAGAAAACAACAAGAAACAACTTAGTGTTTACAGTCACAGCTTCTTTAAAATCATCTGAGAGGCATTTATTTATTGGTAGCACCTGAACCTGCAGCCTTTCCCTAAGGTAGGAAGAGGCTAGCTCTGCTGCCAAGCTCTAGCAACAAAAAAGGGGAATGTGGAAGGCAGCTCAGAACTGCTCATGGATTTCCTTAGCTCTGTTTGAAAAATCTTCTCCCTATAAAACACTGCTACTTTCTCAATACACAATAGGGCTGGCTGAGATAATGCAACCTTTTTTGTCATACTAACACCTAATTAAGTGCTCTGCTTTAATAAGCAGTAGCCTGTTACTGCCTGTGTCCTTGACAGCAACATAGCACTTTAAGTGGCAGTGTTCATACCATGGCATGTTCTGTATCAGGCATTGACCCCTTTTCAAAATAATGCTGTAAAGTGTTAGCCAAAAAGCTATGACACTTGGCAAACCAGGAATATGGTTGGCTGCTTATAAAAAAAAACATTCCTTGGGAAATCTCCCTGCTTGTCTGCCATCCCTGAGGGCTTTCTAGTTTGGACCAACAGCTATGTTGTCCCTTATATAAAAGAAAAAAACAGCACTTGAATATAGGCTTACTGAATTCTTTGTTTGGGATGGCGGGAAAGGATTTGGCAAAGAAGTGGAACCACAATGAATTCTGGGAAACTTGTCCAGTAAGTTTGAGGTTTATAAGCTGTGCTGCGTTTGTATTTGAAGAGACTTTAGACAAAGGTGAACAAGATCCTAATTCTTTCATCCACGTGTACAATCAAGTGAAGTGAAGTGTTTTAAAAGAAGCACCCTGAAGGCTATTGGTCTTCAGTTTGCATGTTTGACTGACCTATGCTCTCAGAATGTTTGAGAAGGCACAAAAAACATCAAGACATGTGCTGCCAAAGGGTTTTGCAGAGAGACTGGGTATTAAACACATTGTCTATGGAAATTGAGGCATCATTCCTGTTTCTATGTATGTATCCCAACTTAAAAATAATAGTGACATGGCTGAAGCAGGTGATATTAATGACAATCTCCTCTATTTCAGGAAATTCCATGGCTACAGCTCACTGAAGGAGTACTATGAAAAGGAAAGTTGCCTGCAGTACTTGCACAAGGTAAACTCTTGCAGCAGACTGCTCTTGCACTGGAGGGAAAGTTCTCTGTGGTTTCTGTTGTTGATACCTGCAGATGTCTTAGCTGGGATTTTCAGAAATAATCAGGCACAGTATATTGGAGTGGGATTTCAGATCTTGCTACCTCTAACAATAGGGCTAAATTCTCTGGGCTCTTAAGGGCTTATAACTCTGGCAGGTGGTAGCACCCAAGAGATGGAGATAAAGCCACACATTCAGCTGAACTGCTCTGAGCATATGAGGATAAAGAGGGAAATGGGTGCCTGCACCTTCAAGGAAGAAAACTTACTGGATACTGCAGAAGAGACTCAGGACACTGACAGGCAGATGCTTGAGCAAAGTTTTGCCGAAGTGGAACTGAGATCAATTCCTCCTTTTTCTACTGAACCAGAGAATAGAGATGTTCCAAGGGAGTTTCCTGGACTTTAACCAAGGTTTCCATAACAAAGCTGGCAGTAGCTGCCTGATGTGCAAAGCAATGCAGAGAAAAAAAAAAAGGGTGTAGTTATTTCAATTTTAAGAATAGGGAATCAATCTGTTTGCTCTCTGCCTCTTTCTTACAATTGGGTTAGAGGAAAAAATTTAATGAAATATAAGATCTTAATTGTGTTAAACTAAGATACTTTTACAGTTGGTAGATTGATACTCAAATACCAACCCCTTTCTGTTTTGTTTTTTTAATTTCATGTCATGTTTCCTGATGCAGATTTATGTTCCTCTTCTGTTGGTTAATGCTGCTGATGACCCTCTTGTCCATGAGAGTCTTCTATCAATTCCAAGAGCTCTTTCGGGTATGCTGAAATAGTCTCCTAAAGCTGTGCATATTTGTGTACCTATAGCTTGCTTTATCACATCATAATTCCTGATTTCAAAGCAGCTTGACTTGCCTCCTTACATCTGTAATGCTCTAGGAGGTGTGCTAAGCCTCTTTAAAGTCACCAATTGCTAGAACTAACAAGGCTAACCCTGAGCAGGAAGACCTTCAGTCCTTTCAGGCACCTGTTGTTTGTGTTGATAGCAGGAGGTTACATTCTTGGATGAAAAAAGGTTTCATCACATCTCCATTGCTCACTGGGATTTAGTAGGAAGAGGGGTGGTGGTGGTGGCAGTCTGGATGAAGCACAAATAAACACCCCATTTTGATGAAATGGGGACAGTGGATGCATGGCTGTGTCACTTGGCATTGAACTGGGATTACTCCCTTGAAAGGAGTTGTGCTGTCTCTCTTCAAACAAGCAAAAAGGTAAATTATCCTTAGAAGCTCAGAAGAGGGAGCTGCTGCTGCTTCATCACATAAAGAGTTGGGTGTACAGGGAGGGGGAAGCAGGGTTCATTCTTTTCTTGGTCAGGGGCTGTGAGCAGAGAAATTATCCCCAGCTGCTTCCAGACAGAAGCAAGCACAGAGAGCTTTTCACTGTCTGTGCAATAAGATGGCTGATGCACTGTCAGAGCTTAGTGCAGTTTGATGCAAACAGTCCTAGTTCTAGTGGATGTGAGTTAAAGGTGCTCATTTGTTAAAAAATGACCATTCTTACAACAATACAGGTATTGCTGTTAGGGCCCAACCAGCAGCACCTCTTGAACAGGTTTTGTCCTGGCAACTCAAGGTGCTTTCATTCTCAGCTTGAAGATGTTAACCTTCTGGAACTTTCTGCCTCTTTTTTTACAGAGAAAAGAGAGAATGTCATGCATGTGCTGCCCCTTCATGGAGGCCACCTGGGATTTTTTGAGGGGTCTGTGCTATTCCCAGAGCCTCTCACCTGGATGGATAAGCTCGTGGTACAGTATGCCAATGCCATCTGCCAGTGGGAGAAGACAAAGCCTCACTGCTCGGATGCTGAGCAGGCTGTGTCTGGCCAGGAGTAATGGACCCAAAGACTCTGGATCACTTCAGTATATCTCCCCCTTTGGGAACATCTTGTTCCCTCACCTGCTGCTTCAGGTTTCCATTCTCCTTGATATCCTGTGACTGGAGTTTGATCACCATGTGTTTTTTCCAAAATGGATTTAAAACAGAGGTTAATATCTGGTCAGAGCCTCTCTGGATATCCAGTCACGTGGATTTGTAATTTACTGCTCTGCTTGAAGAATTGGGTTTCTGACTGTAGCTTGTTACAGGGCTACTGAGCTAAAGACTGCTTGCTTTAATATAGCAGAAGTTTCACATGTCAAAGTCTCTTTACCTGCTGGTCAAAAACTTGATCTGCAGCATTTGTTTAGGTGTAGATGATGGGATAACTGTGGTTCTGTTCTCTGTCTGGATGCTGGAAAATCCCTGTACCAAGCCACAAGCCAGTGAGTGGTTCAGTCTGTAAGCCACTACAGTGTTGGAAAAACAGCTACTAAAAGACTACAGCTTGGAAAAACAGACGCTTGACTGCAAGTGTAGTGTCAGCTTTGCACCATCTCAAGGGAAACCTTTTAGTACCTAGGAATGCACTTGCACAAGTGAATCACTTTAAAAATATTCAACTTTTCCATGCTTGAGCTGTCAGTGAATTGGGGTGGCTTTATGCTGGGTCTCCAAGTAGAGAAAAGCTGCAGCCTGGTAATGCTGGTTAATGTTTCTATGTAAGCATGTTCTCACTCGAGGACCTGATCAGTCACCTTCTTGTCATCTTTGCCTCTTTTAAAATACTGTTATCTTTTCAGTACTGGATTCTTTGTTTGACCTGGGGCTTTTTAAAGCTGGCTGTGGCTTCAAAGTGGAAACCCATGATTAAGAATCTACAGGATTTTTTTCTGTGAGCTCAATTTGTTTGAAAGAATATTTCATGGAGAGCTATTGTACTCTCTTAGGGATTAATTGGTAGGGGGTAGGGTGTATCTATTTAGACTTACTCCCCTTATGTCAGGGTAAATAAAACCAAAATTCTTCCCATTAGCTTTCAGAGCATCAAGTGGTTTTGAGACATGTGACTTGCTTTACAGTTGATGTGGAACTGGATGTCTCCAGACCTGTGCAACTGAAATGACATCTTTGCATGGCTGACTACTTCCAGATATGTGTAATGCTGTAGGATTGCTGGCTCCAGTAAGACACTGGGCTCTTTCTCACTAGAATTTCTTTTCCACAACCAGACATCCCTTTCTAGTTTGAATGTGCAAAGTGAAGTGTGAAAGCTGTTTGCAGGAAAGCTGGCTACTCACCTGTACTTTTCCCTCAAGTGGCAGTTGTGGTCTGTGCCAAGACAGTTATTAAAGGAAAGTTGTCCCATGACAATCTGGAGACTGAAACTAGTGGTAAAAGTCTTTTTTTTTTTTTTTNGTTTGTTCTGTCAATATTGTAGTGTCATTAATCAATCCTTAGGATTTTTTTTATCACAGTGTCAGTGAGGTTCTTATTCTGTCACACTTTTCTCATCAGCACTTTATTGCTTCAGCCTTGGTCTGTGTTCCAGGCACTTTAATTTATAACTTAAGGATGAAACAAGCTGCAAGACTTCAGTCTGGTAACAACAAACCAGGGGAACAAGCCTTCTGGATGACCTGTCCCTGAACTTCAGTAGGTTGAGTAGGTGGGGTTTCATATTAATAAAGCAATAATTAACTCTTGTAGCAAAGGTGCACTGTCATATCAGGAAATTCCATTCATTTGCCTTAGGCCAAACACCTTGGCCTGTGATCCACGATGAGCTGTGGATATCTGCACATTCTCCTGGTTAGTAAATCTGGGCTTCTTTTTTTCTTCAAAGAGAAGATGAAACTAAGTAAAGCTACAGCAAGACTTGGCTGTGCTTGTGGCTGTTCCTTAAGAACTATTTTAGGGCATCAGTTAGCAAGGATATTCTTAGCTGATGGATATCTTGTCTCTGTGTTGTTATGCTCTTATTCATACTGCATCACTAAAGTATGTCATAAAAGACATTTCAGTTTTTTTTGCTTAAGTAGTGTTCATGTAATATTCATTGAGTATGACTTAAATATCTTCTCGCTTCAGCAGAAGTGGAGTGTAAACAACACATGTACACATCAAATAGATACAGTATAAATTTAGGTGTCTAAGTCTCCCAAAATGAGATGAGCAACTGGGCAGTTCTCAAAGCAGCAGAAGCTGTAGCTTTGTCTAATCAAGTAGAGATTTTCTTTAAACTTGGAGAGCCTTTCTGAAGAGTACTCCTCCCTGCCCCACAACCCAAGCCTTCATACTTCAGAAGTGCCAATGCTGTGGACTTTCTGAAACTCTCAACTATGGAAGTACTGTGGGTCTCTGTCTTGCTCCTTTGCCCTGTTTTTGCACTTGAATCTAAAACTGTTCAAATCACTTGTGACTTGACTGAGTCTGACTTCTTTGGGGAAGGACAACTTTTGTTGTGGCTTTTCTGTGTGAGGTTTCTGGAGCTTGAGGTTCAGCTTATTAAGCCTGTAGGTGGAAGCAGTGTTAAAAAAAACCTATTCTCTCCATCTCAACAAATTTGATGCTTCTTTCAAAGCAAGACTTGTGGTCAGACTTGCAGTAGTCACTTAAATGTCTTGGGGAACTAGGAGAGAATTAAGTTGCAGTTCATGTTAGCTAAAGACTTTTAAATTATGTATTAAATCTTGCTACTGCCAATGATGGATAATTGATACCTAGTGACACATGGGACTTTGTCCAGTCCTAATCTGAAGTAGTCTTATCTCCCAAAATAAGACAATACTAGTCTTGTTATGTGGGCAGGTGGTCTTTATTTGCCTAGTCAACCCAGCCTTAAATGCAGTCTGAATTTTTCAGTCTTAGAGGTGAAGTCTTTCATCTCTTGTCAAAACACATGAGGCTGCTGAAGTGATCTCTTGCAGATCATTGCAGTGTGGTCTGATAGAGCAGTTCAAGATGACAACATGATGAGTCTGACGTGTGCTCTGCTTAGTTTCAAACTGGGATTAGAAAAATCATTAGGAGAGCTCTTCCATGGGTAGTCTCATGGTAAACACAGCTTCCACATCACTGAATGTAAGTAGCACTTGAACATGAACCCTGAGGACCCTCTCAATCAGACAGCAAGTTGCAGAACTATTACTCTTTGATGGTTAGGCTGGTCCAACCATCACCTTTGCCATTTTTCTGGAGATATCTGAAAAGGGTAAATAAGCAGCTCAGACTTGCTGTGACAGAGCACAAGGAACTTCACTTCCACTATAAGAGCTCTGCTAGCATTTTTAATTGTCCCCTTGTTAGCTTCTAAATCAAGGTGTTTTCAGGTGAGTCTGGTAGTGTTGTAGTTGCACTGTAAAGGCAAACACTTGAACTTCCCTGCAATCCTTTTCCTGAGTGTTTTTCTTCAGTTCCTGTTTATGAAGATTTGGGTTACAAAGATAGGGCATTAAGTAAAAATGCTGGGAGCTATTAACTCCAGTACTGAATTTAGCCAAGCTACCTGTGTGTCATCTGTCTTGGGTCTGTCACAAGTTCCTAGACCACAGCCCTTTGACACGTGGTGCCTTGCCCTTTTCCTCCTCCTCCTTTAACATCAGCATATCTAGAGACTTCAGTAACAGCTCTGTCAGAGCTTCTGGGACTTTGCTTTTTGGTAAATGAATTTTCAGACTCTGTTACTGAGACATGCTGGTGATGCACACTGTACAACTGAGTGCTGACTTAAAGGACCTTTTGTGGGCAGCCTACAACTGGCTACAGTCAATTTCAGTGCTTAAAATAACAATGTATATAAGCAGTGGATCATTTTCAGCTCTCTGCTCCTCTAGTAGTAGGAATTGAGTCATAGAAGCAGGATTTGCTTTGTTTAATGTGTGACTTACCTTGCAGTCCCAAAGTTTTTGTGTCTATTAACACTCGGCAGCATGGCTGGAGGTAGATTGCTCAAGTGGCTACATCTCAAAGGAAGGAGCAGAGAGTACCATCTTCAGGACTTAATTGCCAGTTTAGTCACCTGGATTGCTTCCAAGTTTTTCTGGAAATGCTGTGCTTGTCTGGAGCTTACTGAAATTCTTCAGTCTTTTTTTGTGAGACCTGAGGAGGCCTGGGCCTTGTGCTGCCTGTGTAAGTCATTTGTTGTAAAGAACATCTTGTTTCTGGCTTGAGTCATATTCCATGTGTCTGTATCCCTTATGTGGGTTGGTTCATTTGGGAAGTTGCTGGAGCCACAGTGACTCAAAGCAGTGTCTCTTTCATGGCTTCTAGGTGAAAAGCAAACAGCCCTTCTTGGTGTCAAGACTTTGATTTTTCTCCAAGCTTAGAATGCCTCAGAGCAGCACCAGCCCAAGGGAAGGTGCTCTTCTCACTGGGAGTGGGAGTGACACTGGCCTGGACTTCTACAGCTGTTAGGGTAACTTAAGCACAAGTGTCATCAATGAGTCAAAACCAGCTTTTCATGCTGTGCTGGAAAGGTTTCTGGAGTTATCCTGAACATCTCTACAAGGTGGCACAAAGCCCCTTTGCTTTGGTCTGACTGACAAACTTCCTTGGTAATCAAAGTTCTTGCATGACCAGAGAGGAGATACAGAATTTTCTTCTAGGATATCCACTATAGTTTTGCTGGGATGTTGACCCTTCTTATGGTCCCTGCCAACTGGAAAGTCTTTACAAATGGGTTTTATTTGGCTTTTTTTTTTTTATTTTATTTGATATAACCAAATCTTACTGCTTTGCCCAAGTCAACAACTTTCCAAAGGGGCATATTTTCTTGTTGTTTTTCATGACAGCTTGACTGTAATTCCCAGTGACAGATGTCTGGCCATTCTTGAGAAAGCATAACCTCTTTCTCTGAAAGTTCCTAGCCCAAAAAGGTATGTAAAGAGCTTGGGAAGGAGACCTGTGCCCTTGTTTTTCTCATGCAGCTGTGTTAGAACAGGCAGAGTGACTTCCAGTGTTCTTGGTGAGCAGTTGACTACAAAAATATTTTCAATTTGGCAAAATTATGTTCTGTAACTATCTCTAAATGCTGCCTTGAAGAAGCATGTATACTGAGACACCCTTCCTGCTGCCATGTTCTGAGTCAGATTCTCTGGAGCTGAGAGCTGCAGGGGAGATGATTTGCAACTAGCAATGCAATTTTTCTATATCTGCTGATGTTTACCTTTAAAATCATATATAAATATATATTAAACTGTCTTTTTTTTTTCTTTAATTTTTGTTCTTGTGTGGTGTAAAATGGAAGTCATTCAAAACAAAATGTAATTTTGTTATCTTTGATTCAGTGGGGTTTCTTTATTTAAAAATAAAGGACTTATTGAAGTCAGTGCTACATCTAGCAATTGTGTGTGAAGTTCTGTATGTTGGCAGAGGCTCTTAGTTTTCCCTGAGGCCCAGCTTGGGGAGCTGGCTGGGGGGAAGGTGATAGAAGCACTTATGGTGCTCAAGCCTTTCCTGGTTGCTTTTTGTTGTCTGGCCAAGAAGTCTTTGATGCCACTCTGGTGGAGAATGGGTATAGCATCAGCTTAAAAAAACACATGTGCCATGAAACTACTGAAAAAGAGTTATTTTTGCCAGTGGAATAGAATATGTTCTTTTTCCCTATGTAAGAACAAGTGTATTTCCTAATCTTTCAGCTGCTGTCAGAAGAAACACAAACCAGCATCTCTGGCCAGGACAGTGACATCTTTGAGCCTAGGCCATTCAAAAGCCCTACTCACCTGACCCTAACAACTCACCAGTGTGTGTTTTATTATCTACAGCCCAAGGAAGAGAGTTGTGGAGGGCAGCTGGACTGGGTGCTCTGTGGGACATAATGGGCTTCATCTCTACTTTCTGTTGGGCATTGTGAATTAGCTATTACATCCACTTCAAAACTCCTTCCTGCCTTGGTCAGTCACTCATCTTCCAGCTCTGCTGTGCAGTTCCCCATCAACGCAAGCTCCTGGCTGACAACTTGTCACAGGAATGGTGAGCAGCTATGGGCACCTCCTAAAAGCTGTGACTATCCCAGTCCAAATCCCAGAGGCAGCAGTGTGCTGCTCTTCTCTGTGTGGATGGATTTTTCCCCCCCTTATTCTGTTTCCACAAGCTGCAATTTCTGTGCCTTCCAGACAAGCTGTGCTGTTGTGTTTGCACTGGCCTGATGGTTGCAGGGCTGTCAAACATGCTTTCCTTGGGATGGCTCCAGGTACAGAAAGGAGCCAAAGGAGGTGGAGAGGTGCCTTTTGCTCTGTTTCTGGACTCTTGCACAAGGTTGGCACAGCCTTATGCTTTGGGACTTGTCATGCATGGACTCACCAAGTACCTGAGGCTGGAGCAAACAGATCTAATCCCAGACAGGCCCATGTCCTGTTTGGTTTGAACCTGAACTAGTGCCCTGATGAATGTGGCTCTGGTCAGCACCCTCCAGTTCAGCCAGCTTCAGGTGGGGGGCTGATGTGGCTGGTGAAAAGGACCCATGTGGAGCTGGGAGGGGAGACAGAACACACTGTGGGACCAGGCTCAGGGAGAAGGTAACCTGGGCAGAGACCAGGAACTTGTTCTCTGAGCCCTGCTGCTGGCCAAGGGAGGAGCTGGTCTGGGAATGGGTGTCCAATTGACTTTTTGGAGGAGATGCCTAGTACACGAAGCAGAACAGACTGTCTTGCCTGGAACAGCTACTTATGCGTCCCTCCTTCCCACCTGAGCAAGGTTTAACAAGTGTCAGGTGCAGCTTATTTGCTGCACAGGTACCATCCTTTGCCCTCCATGGTGACTTTTGGTGGGGCTTCCCTAACTGAGCTCCCTTTCACAGTGCAGTGCTAGGAAAAACAACTGTGCTGAGGCTTTTGAAGGATTTAGGAGGGTACATTCTGCTTGTCTTTCAGTTGTTTTGTGATTGAAACCGTCTCCTAGTCTCAGTGGCTACTGCAGCTTCTGTCTCTGCCCAAGCAGGAATTAGGCAGAGACAGCTCCACCTGGGACCCTGGTTGGGTTTTTTTTTTTTTTTGCATCTGTCTTCTCTTCCCTGGTGAGAGCAGGTAACGAAGAACTGGGGGTCCTTTCCCAGGCAAGAAAGGGACTTGGTCTGGAATGCAGTGAGGATGGAGATGGGCAGTTCCTTGGTCCCAGTGCCAAAGAGTAGTCAGTGATGAGGGGACAGGGGTCTCCTGCCAAACACTGGCACTCCTGGTCTTCTTAGACCCAGCAATGCTGCCAGCACCCAAAAAGCTGTGCCCTGTTCCTCACCATGAGGGACCACAGAGCTCTGCTGTTAAACACTTTATTTCTCCTTCACTGTAGCCCTTCCTTCCCAGAGCAGACACTCTCCTGTCCTCCCCTGGCAGCTCCAGGAAATGCTGTGGGAGAGGCTGGTGGCCTCCTTTCTCCACTGGCTCCGGAGGGAAGGATGCTGTGCTTGGGGTGGGGACAGGAAGGACAGGCTGGAGCATCGTGCCCCAGCATAAGCAGTCACTGAACCAATGCTACGGGAGGGAGGTGGCTGGGGTTAGAGGGCCACCCCTGGTGCTGTGGTGCAGGGGAGGGCAACAGGCTCCTGCTTTAGAGAGCCGTGTCCTCGGCCTCGATGCGGGGCCCAAAGAGCTTCTCTGCGGTTGCTTTGCCATCGTACTTGGGCAGGTTGCCACCAAAGTCTGCTGGCAAGATGTCAGCATCAATCTCCTGGTAGAAGGATTCCAGCTCCTCACCATGCACAAAGACCTGGAGGGAGATGGGAGTGATCCTCAGCAGAGAGACAGGGCAGCTCTTCCTAACTGCTCCATCCACCCAAGGACATGCCTTTGCCTGCAGGTCCCTTTCCCACACTCACCCTCTCCAGCAGTTTACTCTTCAGGAATGGTTTGACCACGTTGTAGGTGGTGGTGAAGTACCAGGGCTGGTGGATGAAGTGGACAGCCTTGAACCGTGCTGGGAAGGAGTCCTAGGATCCCAAACCCAGACATAGATGGTTACAGATGGTGCTGTCCACCCAGATCTGAGCAGGCAGCAATGGACACTCCAGCACTGCCATGGCTCTCCTTGCTCCATGGCCCCTTCTCTATTTGATGGCCCCTTTCTGTTCTGGCCCAGAGGATCAACCATCCTGGCCTCAGGAGCACCAGGGAGCTGAAGAACCTCCCAGATAGCTCACTGCTCCCACTCTATGAAGGACCTTCCCTGGGAAGAGTGTCTGGCATTGGTCCAAGGCAGAAATCCTGGAGTGCCTGTGAGTCTCCATCCAGCCTGGACCAGGCTGGGCTGAGAAGCTCATGGGGAAAGTATGCCCTAGGATGCTGCAAGGAGTGGTAGTACTGCTTCTGGTCAGGCATTTGAGAAGGCAGGGAGATGGGGTGGGAAAAATTTTGCAGGATTAAGCCAATTAGCTGGCAAGGCAGGGAGAGGGTGATGGGGAGCAGCCTGTCCTCGATGCTTTCTCATTGTTCCAGCATGGTGGCAATCCCAAACCCTGCTAGCCTTGCCACCTCCCTTTTCTGAGCTCCCTGCTTCCCCAGGGTCCCCTCTGCCACTGCTGGGTGCAGACTTCACCTCCTCACCTGCAGCATGTCCACCATCTTCTTGAGCTCAGAGGGTTTGATCCCTGATGCCTGCTGCATGGTGAAGCCCTTGAAGTTCTCAATGATGCAGAACCCATTGATCTGGGTCTCTTCGTTCTCCAGCAGCTTCTCCAAGATAATACAATAGGCACGAAGAATCTAATGGAGAGAAGACACAGCAGGATCTTGTATGAGGTCTCAGCTCCCCTAGGCCACAGGGGATACCCAGAAAGAATCCCATGGAGTGCTATCCAGGGTCTGTTGGACTCCAGCCTGCTTGTCACAGCCAGCCTTCAGATTTCAGAGCAGGGAGGGGGTGACCACATTCTTTTTTCACTTCATGAGCATCAGATTTGGATCAGTGATACACAGAGACCAGATTCAGTGCTGAGCAGAAAAGGAAACTGGGAGAAGCTGTGAGTTACATGCCTGGAGACCTCTTTGCCAAGAAACCCTTTCCATGCCCTATGCCTCAGTTTCCTCCTCTGCCCTTGATTTAATGGGGTGCTGCCTTTCTTCAGCCCATGTTACATGGTCTGGGGGATGCACACCCTGAATTTGGTATGCACCTTGCACTGAATGCTTTGGGGTGGACCAAGTGTGGTGGACCATGCTCGCCCAGGCTCCCTCAAAGGATAAATTCAGAGGGTTAAAGATTTGCTTCCACCTGTATGGCTGGACAGATGCATGTGTGTGTGAGTAAGAATGCTGTGCTCAGAGGTGCTGAGTGGGACAAGCCTAAAAGCAGGAGCACTCTGCCGTGGGAGCAACCTCTGAGTTGGGCTCACCTCATCGAAGGTGATCTCCTCGTAATCCCAGTTCTCGATGTTGAAGAGCATCACCACCCGCCCGTACTTGTCCCTGCTGGCCAGGATGCCGGGGTAGCCGGCCTCGATGGTGCTGCGCACGGCCTCGGCGCTCAGGTTGTCAAAGAGCTCGGGGTACTGCTGGCGGAAGTTCACGTAGCCTGGAGAGAGGCAAAAATTGGGAAAACTGGCTGCTCGCTTGGCCTCGGGAAGCTGGGGGAACTGCCAGACATGGGATGGGCTGGTGATGGTGAGATGTCAGTGCTGAGCCCGAGAGCTATGGAAAGCTCTGCCTGTGTCCCACATGTCTCCTCCAGCAAAGGGACAAGAAGCTCAAAGAAGCTCAGCAGCACACGAACCCCAGCATGCTTGGTGTTATTCTTCCCCTTGTCAGGAGCTTCCCACACCTGCTTTCTCTCCAACACCTCAACAAGTAGATAAAGTAATTTCCCCCCTCATTTCTCTTCTCCCCTTCCTCCCTATTTGGGTGAAAACCCCCATCTACCCTCTTTTGGCACCCTGCAGGCACAAAATAAGGAATTTCATCCTGGGAAAATGCAGGCAAGCAAAACAGCTCATCTGAGAGCCAGCACTGATAATTACAACTCATTATCCCCTAAGCTGTCACAAAGAAGAGCAGAGCTGGAGCCAAGCAGGTTCCAGTCAGCAGCCACTCTCTGAGCTGCCTTTCTGCTCCCCCTCCATCCCTAAGGGTCACTCTCAGTGTGAGGAGACGGTGCCACAAGCACCCCAACCTGTCCCCAGACCTGGAGGTGCCCCCCAGGCACTGTGCACAGACGCATCAGGAGGGTGCAGAAGTGGCTCCTTACAGGAGTACAGAGCAGGGAGTGTAGGGCATGTATAGGGCATGGCAGTCTCAAGGGGATGCAGCCCAAGCCAGATGGGTTTGCTGCATGAGTGAAACCATCACCATGTGTGAGGGCTTTTTCCATTTTGTTTGGGTAAATTTGCAAGGAATGGGACTGTCCTGGTGCTGCCGGATGCCTGGTGTCACCCTCATTTATTTCCTTCCCCATCCCAACTTTTTCCAAGTCCCTCAACCATGACTTTTTCTATTTATCCCCTCTCTTCATTCCCTTCCCATGTCAGGGTCCTGCTCTGCCAGCACAGCCCAGTCTGGACTAGGAGGCACCAGCACAGGACTGAGAGCTGCTGGGGGATGTGTACCCTCATCCTCACCCATCATCACAGCCAGCCCAGGACTCCTCCCCACCTTTCAGCAGGTCATAGGCTCTGTGCACATCGAATTTGCGAGCACGGATGAAGCGGAGCAAGAAGGAGTCATCCTTCTCCTGCACCTTCTCAGCCACCTTCTGGCAAACATCCTCGCCACCCGCCCGCTCCTGCACCAGCTCCCGCAGTGCCTTCACCGCCACCTCCCTCTTCTCCTCCGTCTCGTTCAGCTCATCCTTTGCCTGGGGGGAGCAGAGAGGGGACCCAGTGGTGTCAGCACACATTCTAAAACATCCCGGGGGTTGCAGAGGCACCCAAAAACTGGGGGAGGACAGTAAAACTCCTTGCAGCATCCCAGCATACAGAGGGCAGGGTCACTCAGGTCCCCAGCCTGGAGACATTTTGGTAAGTGCATCCCCCAATGCAAGAGACAGTCAAGGGTCTCCTCTGGCCCCTGAGGAGCAGGAGCTTTGGGCTGCCCCGACCCCTGTTCCCCAGAGCCACCTCACCTTCTGCAGGGTGTGTGGGGGGATCTTCTCGCACCTCCCAAAGACGGGGCCGTGGTCCTTGGTGGTGAGGCGCTCCAGCTTGGTGCGCAGGGCCTGCTCCTCCTCTGACACAATCCGAAATGTGCCCGTCTGGGGGGGGAGGAAGAGGATGTAGGGGCTCCCCAAACAGTCCCCTAGCTCCCTGCCCCACTGCAAGTCTCCTTGGGAGCTATGGGGAAGGGGAGCAGCTCTACACATGCACCCAAGGGGGTGCCGTAGGATAGGGATGCACTGTGTGCTGCTTAGACTAAGGTGCACTACGTGCATCCCATCCCAGCACTGCAAGGAGGGTCTGGTCAGAGCCAGAGGATGGGGCAGCGTGGGGACAGTACTCACAACTGCAGACATGTTGTCCTCTGTCTTCTGTCAGCAGCAGGACACTGGCAGAGGGAAGGAAGAATCAGTCTGGATCCAAATGGTCTCCACAGCCTCCCTTATGCCTCATTCCCTACCCATCTTCCACAGATGGGGGCAGGAGTGGGTGTCCAGAGGACACCCCCAAGTCTCTTCAACTCCATCACCTACTGCCTGCATCTCTGCCTGCCCAAGGAGGCTGGGCAACCTGGAGAAACACCAGGGATGTTCACAAAAGCAGCTTAAAAATATGTGTATTGATCATCCTTTCATATGTTTTTCTCACTCTGCCTTTTCTCTTTGGGCTGGGGGCATCTCAGCCTGTGCTCCAGTACTATTCTGTCTCATACCACCTTCACATGGGCAGAGCATCCAACTTTGGCAGGCAGCCAGCTCATCCTTTTATTTCTACTACCAAAAGAAATATTACCAAAATGAACACTTATCCCTGAAGTATTTCCCAAACTCTCAAGTCTCACTGCTCCACCAACTGCAAGGCTGGACTATAAACCTCTCAGCGTCTTTCCAACGCAGTCTGGGTGAAACACCTTGTTCCCATCCATGAGGAGGAGGGCTGCCTTCATCCAGCCTCCAGCATCTACCCCTGCCTGGCTGTAGCACCAGCTTCGAGCCTAGGCTGTGTCCAAGCCCAGGCTGTGTCAGGGATGCTTGGCTCCAGCTCAACCATTTCCCAGGGGCATCTTCTTGCCCTCCACCTCCTGAGAAAGAGGATAGGTGTCCCCTAGTTCAAGGCACTAAAACCAATTCAAGCTCTGGAGGTGCCAGGTTGAGTGAGGGCTGGATGATGGCCTTCAATGCAGTTCTTCCAGTTGAAGAATGCCCTGGATACTCACCAGGAAGAGGAAAAGCTGGACTGTCCTCGGAAGGTCAGCGCACAGAACTGAGATGGATGCAGGGATGGCGAGGCTGGAGTGGAGCAGCAAGGAAAACGGGCGAAAGCTTTGTAGAGTCACCGGGTTGGGATTAGACCGTCACAAGGCATCAACTCACTGCAGCTTTGTAATTAAGTCAGCCCAGCCCAGGAAAGAAACCCCATTAAAACATTACAAAAGGCAGCTGAGGAGAGGGAAGGAGGGAGCTGGGTTTCCACCGCCAGCCAGAGCGTGCGTGGAGAGGCGGGCTGGATGCCGGACCCGATTAACAAAGTATAAAAGCTCCTTGTTGTGTAACTCGCTCATTAGCACGGGGCAGGGACAGAGGCAGGTGGTGGGCAGCCTGCCATCCCGGCCTGCTCCCCGGGGTGAGCAGGACAGGTCTCTTCCCCAGCTTCTGCCCCAAAAACCTTGGCAAGGTCCTGCTGTGAATTTGGCCGTGTGGGCAGGGTCCGGCTGCGGGGATGGGTCTGTGGCAGAGGATGCTCCTGGGACTCTCCAATCCCTCCCCTATGAGGCCTCCCAAACCAGCATCCATACAAGGCCCCTTTCAGCTCTAAAAAAAAAAAAAAAAAAAGGGTACGGGCAATATTTCTACAATGCCCTCAAGTGATGATTAAATGTTCAAAGCTCTGGGAACTGGAACCCATTCCACCCCCAGGAAGATGCCATAGACCCATAAGGGAGGGGAGTCCTGGGATGTGGAGAAACAAAGGTGAATCCACATGTGGGTGCAGCAAGATGGCAACATGGGTTTTCTGGGATGCCCCAGCATGCTGAAGCTACTTAGGGGAGGAGAGCCCTTGCAGCCTTAATTCTTTGGGTCAAGGGTTGTGGGAGCTGGGTGAAGATGTGGTGAGGATGGAGCTGTGCCCAAGCCTGGGAGAGAAGCTTGGCCAGGCTCTTACCATGATGGGGATTTTGGGGAGGTGGCAGGGCTGGGCTAAGCACCAGAGCAGGGCTGAAGGGGCTTACACAAGGCATGTTTTGTAATGCCCCTGGGATTTACGGATTTGGTTTCCACACAGGGCTGTCCTGCGAGCGGAGCCGGGACCCTGATGTGAGGGAGGGAGGAGGAGGAACGCACGAGACTCCAGATGAAAGGTGGGGGTGCTGCTGAGGGAAAACTGGGACCTGTGCCAAAACCCTGAGCAATGCCTCTGTGGCCAGAGGCACTGTGCACTGCTCTTCAGAGGAGACCCCCAACCCTCCCATCCCCTTTCCACACCAGCCCTGGTGCAAGGCTCAGCTCCTTCCTACAGCTTGTTTGACCTTTGTGTGCAGCTCAGTGCAAGATAGAGCATAAAACAGGGGTACATCATCAGCATGGGTTTTCCTAAATAGACCTAATAATGCTCTGTTGGAGTGCCAGAGAGCACCTGTGATCCCTGGGCATCCTGGCCAGCATAGTCATCACAGATGGAATAGTTTTGCAGACACATGTACAACCCCTGGCACCACGAAGTGAGTGTCTTGTCCTGGGTAAATGGGTCTCAAGGGGGACCCACCCTAATGTACTGTGACAGGTCCCTAAGTGCATCTCTCTATCAGGCCTGGTTATCCCTGTCCCCACAGCCCCATGTCAAACCCGCTCCCCTCGCTCAGCAGCATCAACTCCTGCTCCACGTGAGCACAGGGCTTGCCAAAGCTCCCACGCTGTGCTGGCACCGGATACTTTGGCCAAATCCCGCTGCTTAAAGGCAGGCTACACCTCCTGGTACGCTAAAGGCCACCCCTCATGTCCCCTGGAATTAAAGGGTTTACTCAAATGTATCTGAATCCCACGTGGATGGCACTCGCTGCTGGTGCAGGGTGCCCTGAATGGGCACTTTGTGCCAAATGTTATATGTTATAATACATATTATGGTATTGGCTTTTTGCAAATATTAGGGTGGATACTATATGGTGTTGAAATGGTTTTTAAGATATTTCTTTAGGAGTAACGTAGGCTACTAAGTGTGTTTGTAGTAAGTGAACTACCTGCTTGGTTGGATAACATCCAGTGAAGACACCTGCTACTGATATACCAGCTACCAGCACCGACGAAAAGTAAATTAAAACCACAGCCAAGAAACACGCATGCTCTAAAAAGATGGATTCAAGGAGTAGCCATGTAAAACAGTTCCTGGAATATGGAAAATAGTTTATAGAAAATGTATGATAGGTCTATGTATATGAAACGGCTGATGAATTTAAGAGGTGTGTCCAAAACAGCAGGTGTGCTCTTGGCTGAATGCCAAACACCGTATAACCTTTTGCTTTATTTTTTGTCTCTTTTTGTCTTCTATTAAACCTTTTAAAACCCACCAGAAAAGTGAATCTCGTTTTTCACACCCGGTACCCCCGGCTGCCCACCCCACGTGCGTGCCCCCCACTCCATTCACTTTTTCACTGTGCACCAGAACAGGCTGCCCAGAGAGGCTGTGGAGTTGCCCTCACTGGAGATATTCCAGAACCATCAGGCTGCAATTCTGTGCCATGCGCTCCGGGACGACCCTGCTTGAGTCGGGACCAGGAGCAGGTGCCGCACCGCAGCCCGCTCCAGCCGGACCCGGTCGGTCATTCTGCAGCTCAGAGCCTGCCTGCCCCCCGCGGGACTCGAACCCTCGGCCGCGGGAAGCGCGCGCCGGGGGCGGGAGCTGTTTCCCGGGTGACGCGCGGGCACTTCCGGGCGGGAATTTCGGGTCTGGGAGCCGCGGCCCGGCGGTGGCGGGCGGCCCCATGGCGCAGCGCATCCTGTCGCTGGCGGCCGATGAGGGCCCCGAGCGGCTGCAGGAGGCCCTGCAGAGCCTGACGGAGGGCGAGGTGCGCGGGGCCCTCGAGCCGGGCGGGGAGGCGCCGCCGGGGCTGCTCCGCGGGCGGCTCACAGCGTCCCCTTCTCTTGCAGCTGGGTGACATGGTGACCAGGCAGGCCCTGAAGGGCAGGGAGACCGCGGCTCTGCTGAGAGGGATCTTCAAAGGTGGGTGATGTGTGAGCTGCGCTCGGGGGTGCAGCCCGCGCTCAGCAGCACAGCGAAGTGTCGCTTTTGGTAAAAACCCGCTCGTCAGGGCTGTCACGGGGAAGCACGACATCCATAAATATGTGCGGGGACATAGCAAACTGGACTAGATGAGCCCGTGGGAAGTGCGATTTACTTTTGAGAGCCCTTAGGTACCTTGCAGTAGGACTGAGCTGGTCAGATGACAGCTCATTGCCAGGCTGGTTCTTCTCAAAATTTTGACATTTCCTGATCCCTGGCAGCAGGTTGAGTGAACCACAGGATGTGATAACAGGGTGGCCGACTAATTTATCCAAGTATCTAATTACCTGTTCTCTGTGATTTTTTTATTTATTTTGTTGGACAGGTAAAATAGGAAGTTGCAGCCAGGTGACAGTTTATCCTGGCTGATTTCCTGTAGTTTAGCAACATGTTGTTACTTGCATAACTTTTTCCCCATTTTTTGTCCCTCTATTTGCTTGCTATAAGGCTCCCCCTGTTCCCAGAGAAGTGGTGTTCTCAGGAGACTCCAGGTTTACAAGCACTGCGTCCCACTAGTGGAGTCAGGCGACCTGCATTTGGGCAAGGTGTCTGAAATCATAGGACTGCTGATGCTGGAGGTAAAGCTCCTTTGGGCTGGCTTTCCTGGGCTCTGCTGAGTATAACTTAGTATGTAAACTGAGATACCTCACTGAGCCACTGAGGAAAATTAGTTGTATCCTTTCTATGGATCTTCCCTAGACTAAGTTAGCTGGCTCTGTGTGTGAATTTGGTTATCTTTAGATGCTTAATCTTAGGCTCAGAACTCTAAACCTATAATCACATTTAACAATCTGTTCTGTAAAAAAACAGTACATAACAGAGATCTCAGGGCTGAATTTTCCTTTAAAGGGAGCATTTCCCTGTAAGAAATTCTGTTTTCTGCTGGGTTTTGGTGACAGTTTGGGTGTAGATGTGGCGTTCTGTGTGCTGCCTCAGGCTCTCTCCTGTTGTATGTTCTCCCAGGCCCGCCAGCTGCCAGGCCATGCGTTAGCAGAGCTTGCCAACCTGTTTGTGGATGTTATTAAAGGGGGCAGCCTGACCAACGGGAAATCCTTAGAGCTGTTTTCCACTGTTCTCACGGCACTGGCAAGTTCAAAGGAGAACCTGGCTTATGGAAAAGGTAACCTCTATCAGCTCCTTTTCTGCAGCTTGTCTTCCCTTCCTCTGGAATCAACTCCTAAGACTTTTGCTTTTTCAGGTGAACTGAATGGGGAAGAGTTTAAGAAACAGCTGATAAATACCCTCTGCTCCAGCAAGTACGTGCGCCTGGCAGGTCTTGGTTACGTGGCAAAACATTGTGTTTCACATTGTGTTTGGTAAAAGACATCAACATGAGCTGTGTGTCCTGTCATCCTTGAATCTGTGCCCTCTGTGACAGTGTCTTCTCTAGCTGGGAAGGCAAGGGAGCACCCTGTTCCCAGATCTTGTCAGACTGTTGCATAAGCTGGTCACAAAAAGTGCTTGTTTTTGTTCCTTTTCTGGCATTTGTTGTTAGAGCTGGGGCAGTTCAGAGCTATGGAAATATGGGTGGTTATATTGGTGTTGATGATTTCTGGTGGAAATATGGCTTCTAATTTTAGGATCAAAAGGTAAAAAGGAAATGATGACTTGGAATAATTGTGTAGGAGGGAAGAGCTGAATGATAATCTGGCTTGCTCTCGATCTTCCACCCTATCTTTGTTTTACCAGGTGGGATCCTCGATCTGTAATACACCTTGCCAACATGTTCAGGTAATTCTTTTTCTCTTCAACATCCACTTGTGCTGTGGTCCTGTCTGTGTCCTATTTCACAGTCAGTTTGGGGCAAATACAAATAGGAGGTCTGCGCATACTAGGCAAAGCACCATGGATGGTTGGCCAATGAGCATCCACACCAGATCCATTTGGATGCAAAACACATCTAGGCATGGCATCATGGTTTTTACTCCATGTGTGAGTGAGCCTTGGCAAATAAGCAATATATTTATGAAAAAAAAAATTTGATTCAACAGGGATATTCCATTATCAGGAGAGGAGCTGCAGTTTGTGGTGGAAAAGATCCTGAGGATGTTCTCCAGATTAGACCTGCAGGAAATTCCCCCTCTGGTCTATCAGCTGCTGCTGCTTTCTGCAAAGGTAAAAGCTCACAGGAGCTGAATTCCCCCAGATTTATTCCATCAGAAAAAAAAATGTCTGGAGTGATCTATAGTCTGGATTCTGGCAGGGATTTGGATTGGTCCCAAACCATGCTGTAGGGACCCAGAAAAACATCATTAGGTTTTGTTTTCTTCTAACTCCCTCTAGCCTGAAGAAGCTGACTGCTCAGAGAAAGATGGCATCTTGGTCTTCCTTGTGGGAAAAGAAGCAAACCTTTGGGAAATAAGGGATGAGCACAGACCTAGCAGATAGCAGAGAGGATTGTTTTTTTTTCAGTGTGGTTTTGCTCACTCTCTTTGATCTGCATGCTACAACAATAGCTCATGCACTATGTTTGCCTACTGGGCTGTAGTCTGACTTGTACTGGGAATGTGTCATCTCCTGTGCTCTTCTCCAGAGCAGAGACTGCCAGGGATATCTCTGCCCTTTGACAGGGTGATCTGGCTCTTTTCCTTGTTTCATTTGTGACCAAATCAATGCCAAAATGATCCAAAGACAAATTATATGTGTGTTATAGAGGGTCAGTAGGGTCCACTGCCAAAATGTATTGTTACATTTAAGGTTAGGAGTTTGAAAGCCTTCCCAATTGATTAAAACATAAAGGATCCTTTCTAATTAATAACAATTTCAAAAAAAACCAAAAAAAAAAAGACAATCAGAACACCCCAGAGCTTGAGCTTCTTCCAGCTATTTGATAATGCAGTCAAAAGAAATAAGTGCAGTCAAAAGAAATATGAAAGCTAGAAATCTGGAAATGAGACATACAGGAGCACTCACCTGCCTTAGCAATTTATGGAGGGAAATGAAGGATACCCTGAGATTTGTGGCAGGTGAGGGAACTGAGTGTTGTTCTCTGCGATACTGCAGGCCCTGCAATGGCTTAATGTAATGTCCTGCCTTGCAGGGCAGTAAGAAGACTGTTCTGGAAGGAATCATCAGTTTTTTCAATCAGCTGGATAAGAAACAGAAAGAAGAACAGAGGGTTCCACAGTAAGTTCTTGCTCTGTCACACCCTTTCTTTACTACCTGGGTATTTGTAGCCACACTGGTCCTGCCCAGGGCTCCTTGAATTTGAACAGTTAAACCTTGTACAAGAACATCTTTCTCAATCCATAAGGAATGGTTTCTGGCTTTGGAAGCCTTGTTATTTTCTGGTACAACTTACAGGTCAGTGGACCTTGAGGTGGCCACAATGCCCCTGGACCAGCTCCGCCACGTGGAAGGCACTGTTATTCTCCACATTGTGTCTGTCATCAACCTGCACCAGGACCTGGGTGAGGAGCTGATTAGACATCTGAAGGTATGGCAAAGATGGAGCAGCCACTGTTCTTGAAGATACTGAAGCCGAGTTTAAAAACTTAGTTCATTATCTGGACGAGGGATTTAATAATTTTTATGATTGCAGTCATGTTCTCTTTAGTGAGTGCTGTGATATGTTTGAAGAGACTTGTGCCTGATGGCTTCCTGAATTTCCAGGGTGTTTCAGTTGAACATAACAAGTTTTCTCACTGCTCCTTGCTGTTTCCTAGGCTGAGCAACAGAAGGACCCTGGTAGAGCCCTGTGTCCCTTCAGTGTGGCCCTTCTACTGTCAGTTGCTGTAAAACACAGACTGCAGGAGCAGGTATGTGCTTGATAAGCTTGCAGAGAGCTTCCATGGGGATGCACTCTGCACTCCCTGTAGTGGAAAGGAAGCATGGTTAAGTCAGAGTCCCATCAGAATTAGGCTTAAAATGGTTTCAGGATGAACATGGGTAGGCAGTTAGATCATTGGTATGCTGTACTTTACTAAACACTGTAAAAGACCTCTGAGCAATATCACAACTTTCCAGCATAGCGATTCTTGTGGGTTGGTATTGTAGGATGAGAAGAAAAGCAGTCTTATTTTTCTAATGTTTTGCTCTGTGGTGGCCACATGAAGAGCATCTGGCAGCAAGTTACCCTCCTTGAGGCACTTAATGAGACTGGTGTATTTGTCCTGACAAAGAAATGAGTTAAGATTTTTGGCAGGCTGTAGTGGAACTTGTGTCTGGCTGGTGCTCTTACTGGAACATACCCAAGACTATACAGGTCCCATTTCAAAGATCATTTCCTCACACTTAATGATTTTATGTTCCAGATATTTGATTTCTTGAAAACATCAATCACAAGAAGCTGCAAGGACCTGCAGTTCCTCCAGGCTTCCAAGTTTCTGCAGGATTTGTTTCCTCAACAATATGATATAACTGCTGTCATTCTAGAAGTGGTGAAAAATAGGTGAGTTGCTGCCACGTGCTGCAGAATATTCAATGGGCTTTAGGAGTGGGGAGAGTTTCAGCTTTATTAAAACACTCTGGGATGCTAAATACTTCTGACCATGTGCTGGCAGGGATCAGTGTCAAAATCCAAAGGTTTTAGCCCAGTTTTATATTAGCGAATTAAAAAAAAAACAAAACAATAACATGCGGCTGTATAAATCTGTTCATTCTACCTCAGATCTCAGGATCTGGTGGTACAAAGGACTAAACTGATCAGCGCATAATCTGCAGTGTTGAGTCATGCTGCTGGCTGTAGTTTGTGTTCTGATCAAGGGATGAGGAATAGGTTTCACTGTTTAAGCTGGTTCACTGGTTAATCCTTTAAACATTCTGTGGGATAGCTCTGGTCTGTCACCAGTTGTCCTTTAGTTTGATGGGAGGCATTCCTCTTTTCTTTTTCTCCAACTTGAAGATCTTGACATCAGTAGGGTACTTGTGCATCCCAACTGTAGCCTGCTGTTATGTTGAAATCAGACCTGGGGGCACGTCATTCCCAAAAGTGAGGAAACCTTTGGGCTGGAAAGGAATTCTGATGGAGAACCAGGACTGCAGAGGTGTGCTGAGCACCTGCCCCTCAACCTAAGGACAGTCACAGGGTTGTGAGGGCTGTCATCTTCTCTGCTGTCATCAAGTATCTCTCACTGCTGCTTTGGACCCTGTAATGACTGCAGAAGATATTACTCTGCTCTAATCTAAACTTTCCTATGACTGCATTGTTTCTTTCCTCATCTGTTTAATATTTTCATTAGTGCATTTGGTTGGGACCATGTTACTCAGGGCCTGGTGGATCTTGGCTTCAGCCTAATGGAGTCCTATGAACCAAAAAAGCCCTTTGGAGGAAAAGCTGCTGATAACAGTTATGGCCTTTCAAAAATGCCAGCCCAGCAGGCTTGCAGACTGGGAGCAAGTATCCTGCTGGAAACATTTAAGGTAGTGTATCTTTTGGAGAGGGCTTTTTTTTGGTAGAACAACTCTGTTTTTATTCTCTCCTGGTAAATGGTGTCAAAACCTTGCCTGCTATATCCATTGTGAGTGTTTTGCAAACAGTACTAGATTTTGGCTCCTGTTTGCCTCTTTCCAGCTGGAAGAGGCCATCCTCAGAAAGATCTAATTCTAATCTGTTCCTCCTGTCATGATACTTGTGTAATCCCTATTACAGTTTCCAAGAATCTGCAGAGGTAGAGAACGTAGAGAAATTCACAGGTACAAATAAAATCTGACAAATATCTTAAAGGTTTTGATTTTTATTTATTGTTCTTCCTCATTCAGGTTCATGAGCCCATCAGAAGTGATATTCTTGAGCAGGTCCTGAACAGAGTCCTCACAAAAGCAGCGTCTCCTGTCAGCCACTTCATAGGTAACAGAAAAGAGAGAGAAATGTGCTCTGCTCTGTTGGCAGTCACAACACAGCTCCTCAAAACACATTATAGAATCACAGAATTGGGTTTGGGTTGGATGGAACCTTTGAAGGTTATCTAGTCCACTGCCTTGTAATGAACAGGTTGCTCAGAGCCTCATCCAACCTGACCTTGAATGTTTCCAGGGATGGGGCATCCACCACCTCTCTGGGCAGCCTGTGCCAATGTTTCACCACCCTCACTGTAAAAAATTTCTTTATATCCACTCTGAATCTACCTTCTTTTAGTTTAAAACTATTAGCCCTATTCTTATCACAGGAGCTACTGATAAAAAGTCTGTCCTCATCTTATAACCCCCATTTGAGTACCAAAAAGCTACAACATGGTCTTCCCAAAGTCTGCTTCTCCAGATTGACTGACTCCAACTCTCTCAGCCCATCTCAATAGCACAGGTGCTCCAGCCCTCTGAGCATTTTTCTGCCCCTCTGGACCTGCTCCAACAGGTCTCTGTCCTGCTTGTGCTGAGGACCCTAGAGCTGGACACAGTACTCAAAAGTACTCCAAAGTCCACTCTCACCAGAGTGGAGTAGAGAGGGAGAATTCCCTCCCTCAACCTGCTGGCCAAACTACTTTTGATGCAGCCCAGGATGTGATTTGGTTTCTGAAGCGTCTACTGAAGAAAATTAGTTGTTCCTTCTCCTCTGACTGAGGTTTTTGCCTTGTATTCATCACAGGTGAAAAGTATGTTTGTAGGCAGTTACCATGGAACAGCTGACACACAGAAAGTCAGAATCATCAGTCAGTTTCCTTTTCCACGTTCCCAGCCTTGCCTTCTCATCGTCCTTGGGCTTGGGAGCCACTGGGACTGCTGGGATGTCAGTGCTGCAGCCTCTTCCCTTGCATCTCAGTGCCCTCTGGTGGGGTGAGGCCCTTCAGCTGGGCTGGGAGCATTTTTAACGCTTGGTGCGTGCAGTAGACTCAATTTGTCGATGCTCATTTTATCATGACCTCTCTGTCATGGAAGGTCTTTGATTAGTCTGTAATTGTTAGCTCTACGGACATCTTCTGCTCAGGTTTTTCTGGCCCCTTGGCATCAGCTGTTCTTTTTGCCTTTTTATTTTTCAGACTTGCTGTCCAATATTGTTGTATCTGCTCCTCTTGTGCTTCAGACTTCATCCTCCAAAGTCACAGAGACCTTTGACAATTTGTCCTTTCTGCCCATTGACACAGTGCAAGGGCTCCTCCGTGCAGTACAGGTAAAGCTTTGCATTTCTCCATGCATCTTCTTGCTAATTCAGTTCCAGTGACAGCTCTGGGCCACAATTATATGCATGATCTGATAACGCTCCTCATGAAACAAGCCTTCGTTCTCTGCTGTGGGTTGTCCGGTGTAGCATGCAACTGTTCTTCAAGCATGGATTTGCATATGCCCTCTAGCAAAAAGCATATGGTGTGGTCTGGCATGGGACCAAAACTGGTCTGTGCTGTCCTTTCATCTGGAAGATGCCCAGATGCTGTACCCTGTAGAAAACTAAGTCTACAGTGTTTAGCTGAACAGCTGTAGCTGTCACATTGATTTTTCTCCTTCCAAGCTCCATATCAGTATTCCTCTTTGCCTGGGCTTAGATATTGCCCTGGTCTTTAAACTTACCTGCTTTGTCCAACCTGTTATTTTCCTAAACCCTTGCACTGTGTCCTCACTAACCTGCGTAAGGTGTCTCACTGCCACAGCTCTATGGGTTTTCTTGTCTATTTTTAAATGTTTTGGTCTTCCTACTGTACTGATGACAGTACTGGAAATGCAGGGCCAGATGGGCCTGAGGAAGATGAGCTCATATGCCCCAAGGGCTTGGCATGCCTTAGTGCTTTTCTCTCCAAAGGTTATTTTCCTTTCCAGCCTCTCCTCAAAGTCAGCATGTCAGTGAGGGACTCCCTGATACTTGTTCTCCAAAAAGCTATCTTTTCCAGGTAAGCTGAGGAAGGGATTCTTTGAAAAAATTTCTACAACTCATTTATGGTTTTGGAGCAGAAGTATTTTTTACTTTGGTTAAGTATCTTCTTACAGTGTTCTTCCCATAACTAGATAGTGTCCTGTCCCTTTAGCCTGGAATTGTGGCACAGTCACAGCTCCACTGAACAGAGACACAAATCCAACCCCCTCTGAATGAATGGGCTTTGCCAGTTCAGAAAGCTGTTGGGAACTCCAAATACATAGGCAAAATTAAAACCAATTCCAACATGTGTCTAGCACAACTGAATACCTCCAAGGAGGGTCTGGAAGGAACCACTGACCAGAATGCTGAGCTGCCATGTTCCCTCTGATCCCTTACAAGGTGTTATCTTGGTCATGCTTTGAGCAAACCATCCTGCTGTGATTGTAGACTAGATTTTGTTGGCCAGTGACTGCCTGGCTATGAATATAGAATTCAAAATTTAGGATTATTTTTCAAAGCAAGGACTTGGTCTTGGGAAAGACTTGGTGTTTCTGTGAGCAAAGCAAAACACTAGGTTTTTATGAGGAATTTTCCAACTATGAGTCTGTGAGACTCTCCAGCTTTCAAGGGATATTTAATGCTTGGGTCTTGGCCTGGGTTCTCCCTGAGTGCGAGCATTGTACAGACAGAAAGGAGATTGAATATTGTGAGAGTGTAGAGCAGGAAAGTTTCCAGCAAACTGCCCAGCTCTTGACTATTTGGGACTGTACTGCCCTTTTGGGAAATACAGTTGTACAAGGCCCAGCCACCCTGTATTTGTGGGCTTTTTTTTCATTTCTGAGTTGGTATTTTATGTGCTTCTGAGTTTCTTTCTTCCATGTTTCCTTACATAACCCTCTTTCCTGTCCCAATTCCCAGGCAGCTCGATGCTCGTAAAGCTGCAGTCGCTGGCTTTTTGCTCCTGTTAAGAAATTTTAAGGTTCTGGGCAGCTTGTCCTCCTCCCAGTGCAGCCAAGCCATTGGTACCACTCAGGTAAGTGCTGTTCTGCAGTCCCTGTGTGGATATGTGAGACGGTCTGGTGTCTAATATGCACTGTTTGAAACAACTCAAAAGGAAAGTGTTCCCCCAGAATGGAAATACAGCTTTAGTAAGGATTAGTCCTGGAAATCCAGTAAGGATTTCTTTCCTGTAAGGAAAGCTTTAGGAAATGCAATGTGCAAAGAAAAGCTGGACTAGAGATGTTGCTCCTCAAAGTCATTCTCTCTTACAGCACCAGTGTTCTGGGGAGCATTCCCACTGCTCCATGACAATAATGAGGAGCTTGGCAGCACAAGGAATATCTCAGTGATTGTTCAGGGGCCAGACCCTTACCACCTTGCTCCTGTGCTGTGATATTGTAACCAATATAACATGACAAACGTTTCTTCTCAGGTCCAGGCAGATGTTCATGCCTGCTATAATTCTGCAGCTAATGAGGCCTTCTGCCTAGAAATCCTAGGCAGCCTGAGGCGATGTTTGAGCCAGCAAGCAGACGTTCGACTCATGTTATATGAGGTAAACATGGTTTCTTCCTTCTCTTAAACAGCCACAAGCTCTTCTGTGGTCTGATTCTTCTCTAGCCTCAGGTAAATAACAATCATGTTATTGTGAAAAACAGCCTTTCAGCTCAGTTTTGTTCTTCACGGGCCATGTGTAACATGTTTTCACTCCTTCTGCTCCTGTTTTTTTTTGACTATTATAAACCCAAAGACATGTTGATGTATCTTCTTCAGCTCATGCGTTAAGAGCAAAAATATGTCAAAGTCTGTCTTGCTGTGCTAGGGCCTAGAGAATGGGAAGGATGTTTGATGCCCTGTGAGGAGTGGTGGTATAACAGGCATTGGGTAGATGTGGAGCTGTTGAGAGTTAATTATGGGCTCCAAAGAAAACCCTGTCTGGAGAGTATGGAGAAGCTTCCTTAAAGACTGCATCAGGGATCTTTTCTTCTCTTCCTTTCCAAGTTTCTATGGGAGCTTGACTGTCCTTAGGTCTGTTGTGATAGGCTTGTTATAAAGGGCCATTTGTGGGTGCAAATCTTAGGTTATGGGGTACCACCTTGAGAAAAAAATAAAACCTGTACAGGTCACAGAGGTTTTGTTTCCTTCTTGTCTTAAGTTGGATTGACCTTTGATGAGCTGCAAGTTCTGCGTGTATTCATCACTGTTGCTAGAAAACTTGTGCTTACTTTATCCATCCACTGAGTTTTCTCAGTCTGCAGGATTTTTTGCCTCCCACAGTTTCCCCACTGGCTTATTTTGCCTTTGAAGCAGGGCTTCACAGTTTGAAGTTGGATCTTGTGCTAGTGTTAAATAGCACTGAAAGTCACTCTGGGCTTGATGCCACCGCTGCTAGGGAGATACAGCTTGTGAGAGGGCCCCTGTGAGGAAATTCATACTTTTTCTGATTCATACATTCTTTCTGTGGTGCCTTTGCTTTGCCAGGTATGGAGTTTTATACTGAGCACATTGTTACTTCCTCATGGTTCTTTGCAGTGCCAAAGTGTCGTTGCTATCTTATGACGCCAACTTATTGTGCCTGTGGTCCATTTTCTCTGCTGTGTCAGCCAACTTGTCCTTCCTTCCTGTCTCCAGGGTTTTTATGATGTCCTTCGCAGGAACTCCCAGCTGGCCAGCTCCATAATGGAAACACTCTTGTCTCAGGTAAAGGCCTGCTCCGTGGTGGGGCTGGAGGGACTCTTGAGAATTCTGTGCTTCAACCAGTATGGCAAACAAATCAGGTTAAATATTGGGGAAATTGTTCTCCCTCACACTGGAAACATGTCTGAGTACTGTGACACTTCCCTAAAAAGGCATTCAAACCCCTGCTACACTGAGAGAGCAGACTGGGTAAACGTCTGGAGACAGGTTCATTTCCTGCCATAGGGTGGCAGATGAAGGATCTCTTGGAGCTCTTTCCAACCCTTCAGTTATTAGGTGCTGTGGGAAGTATGAGCCCAGAGAAGTTCTTTGTGCTCTCCCTGTTCCTTAGCAGTGCACAGCAGTTACCCTCTCATAGTTCCCCAAGGATATGTGCTGACACAGTAATTATTGTTGCTGTCCTCCCATCGGGAGAATACCCAAGTCCATGTAGGATCTGGGAGGATTAACTCATCCCCCAGCAGTGTTGCTCATGGCAACAAGACAATCACATTTCCTCAATCCATTGGACAGGCTGTGCTTTCTTTGAGACAAGTAATTTTCTTCCCTTTAATCATCCAAAGAGTTCATGCTGACTAATTCCAGCTTTCCCATGACAGTATAGGGTCTGAGAAAGGAACATGAACAGAGCCAAGACAGCTTTGGGTAACAGAGGGCACTTAATAGTAAGTTGGTGTAAAGGTGTAAAATTTTATAACATCATTATGTATCTATAACTTTCTATAGCAGCAGCAGCAGCTATTGATCCTTTCAGTTTAAGGAGGGCTAACACTGCAGGTGGGGTGCAAGTGAAGTTACTTGTTGAGGCAACCCAACAGCAAGTGGTCAGCTAATCTTGTTTCAGAGCACTGATGTGTCCTGGCTGAGGTACAGGAGCAAGTCAAGAAAGGATTTTAATCACCAGTAGAGCAGACAATGTGGCTTATGTACAGTCCCCTTATCACAGTGCCAGGTTTTGCCCTCTAGAATGGGGTACAAAGATTATTGTACTCTGTTTTCAAACATCCTAAGAGGCTCAGTTACCAAGTAACTGGTTATTTTTATTTCTTGTTTTCTGTGACAGATAAAGCAATATTACTTGCCCCAGCCAGACCTCCTGCCTCCACTCAAACTGGAGGGATGTATTATGGCTCAAGGAGATCAAATCTTTCTGCAAGAACCACTGGTAAGAGCTATATTGGTTGGTCACAGCTGCAAGCTCATCTTTTACTAGCATTTTAGTTGTCCTCCTACATGAGCTGAATACCTTGTGCTTCTTCAGGCTCTTCTAGCCTGAAGCAATTCCTTTAATGGCACCAGATCTGGGCCTCTCACCCCTGCCTCAGGCTATTTATTAGAGCTCCCCAAGCATAGTGGTTGTGGGGACCTGTGTGAAAAATGCTCTGGGAGTAGTGTTCTTCTGTTATCCTCTATTGAGTTCACCCTGCAGGACTTTTTTCCCTCCTTTAACTTAATTCCACATAAAATAGTTGTGCCAGGTGTGTGTCTAGCAGGGGGAAGGATTTGTTCTTTGGTTTTACTCCTTTGAAATTGTTGGAGATGAGACCTCAACGATTTGTTGGATTTCTAAGGGAACAAATTCAAATTAATAATTTTGTTTCCCCCTAAGGAAGCTTGCGTGCAGTAGCACACCCAGGAAGGGAGCAGACACTTCAGCTAGAGTGAGAGTCCCTTTGGAAATTCCCTTTCCATCTCCTTCAGTACCTGAGGTGGCTAGGTAGAGGGAGCAGTGGGAGTTAAGTCTTTACATCCCATCTGGAAAAGTTCAGGCAGAGAGCACTGTCTGAAGCTGGAACTGAGTAGCTGTGTGTGAGTTTACTGATCCCCTCAGTTTGGGAACAAGGCATATCCTCAAGACTCAAGGCACTTACAAAGGCAGCTACAGCTCTTTACATCCCACCATAAGAGTCTGGCCCATGTCCACTTCTGCCAGTGACCTCCAGCTCAGAGGTATATGACTGTGTGGCTGCTTCCTCCAGGCCCACCTGCTCTGCTGCATCCAGCACTGTCTCTCCTGGTACAAGAGCACTGTGCATCTGTGCCAAGGAGCTGAAGATGACGAGGAGGAGGATGTGGGATTTGAGCAAAACTTTGAAGAGATGTTAGAATCTGTCACACGACGAATGATCAAGAGCGAGTTGGAAGACTTTGAGCTGGTAAATCAGATTTTCAGTTTGACTCAGTGGGAGAAGACGCTGATTTCTTGTCAGATTTTGAAAAGATTTTTCACTTGTTTCCTTTACCTTTCAGGATAAATCAGCAGATTTTTCACTGTCTTCTGGTGTTGGTGTGAAAAATAACATCTATGCCATTCAGGTGATGGGAATTTGTGAGGTTCTGATTGAGTACAATTTCAAAATCGGGAATTTCAGGTAAAATATTATATCTTACCCTCTAGTACTAGCTGTGCTATTATTTGCTCAGCTTTTTGGAGTACAGCCTCATTGCAGGCACAGGATGGTAGTGCCAACACAGAATCAGTGATCTGAGCTTGAGTGCCTGGTGGCACAGCCACTCACAGAGCCTTGGGGAGTGTTTTCCTTTGGAATGCCATGTGTTGTGGGAGATGGGACCTGACATTTTGTAGAAGAGCAGGTTGAGGAGGATTGGGTGAGGTATACGTTGTTAGGGAGGCAGGGAGATATAATAGGTTTCATCATTTAGGCAGTGTCATTGTGTAATTTGGCAGCTGAAGCTTCAAATGGGAAACTCCAAGAACGTATTTTCTCCATTAATGCTTTCTACTATTTTATTGCAGTAAGAACAAGTTTGAGGATGTCCTAGGCCTGTTTACATGTTACAACAAACTCTCTGAAATCCTGAGGGAGAAAGCTGGAAAGAACAAATCTGCCTTGAGCAACAAAACTGCACGGAGCTTCCTGTCGATGGGTTTTGTATCTACTCTGCTCACAGCTCTGTTCAGGTGAGAAGGTGTCCAATCCTCTGTGGAGCAGATCCAGACATCAATTCAAAACGTGTCAGTGTGCCTGGAAAGGCTGCTGCAACTCTTACCCTCCGAGCATTCACTACAAGCTGCCAAAACAAAGGGTCTTTTCCACCCCCAGTTCAGCCAGAGATTTTATTTGCAAATGCATATTAAGTTTTGGATCTCACAGGCCATCCCTGAGCTTCCTCTGTGCATCCCCAGTTCCCTGACAGTTCTGCTGGTCCTGCAGGGACAATGCCCAGAGCCACGAGGAGAGCCTGGCTGTGCTGCGCTCCAGCACGGAGTTCCTGCGCTACGCTGTCAGTGTCGCTCTGCAGAAGGTGCAGCAGCTGGAGGAGACGGGACAAATGGACGGACCAGACGGACAAAATCCAGAGAAGATGTTCCAGAACCTCTGCAAAATCACACAGTGAGTCAGTGGGGCATATGGAGACATCAGCAATGAATTTAGAGGATTTTTAATTCTAAGGTGGCGTTTTGAAAGAAGAATGCAGTCCAGAACTGTTTAAACTGTTGTTGCTGGGTTGAGGTCACTGCCTTTCTGTGCCCCTGAGAGATCAAGTGGAGGCACTAGAGTTTCTGTGCCACAGTGAGTGATACAGCTTTAATAACTTGGCCTGGAAGAACCACATGCCATCAAACATTTTCAGCCTCTTTCTGACTTCTTGTTCATCACTCATTGTCATAGAGAAGGTAAGATGATTACAGGCTGGATTCTTGAGGCCTCTGGAATATAGCAAAGTTAAAATTCACTTTGAGTACAGAACAAAACAGATGCATGAGGGACACAAGCTTTAGAAAGCATTTGTTTAGGACTTCTGCAAGATGCTTGAAGACATTCACGCATCTAATCCTTTGGAAATCCAAGAATGTGAACCATGTAAATGTCTTTTGGAATCTAGGTCATATCTGCATGGGGTCTTTTCAGAGCCCAGTCAGCAGAGAGCACAAAATGCAAATTACCCCTACCATGCATAATGCCGGTTTTGTGTCTCACCCCAAATAATAGAGGCTATTTTTGTTGCAGTCATTAGGACTACATGTGAGCTACATGTTTTGCGTGATTGGACATTGAAACAGAATAAGATCATCTGTGCAGGCAACAGAACTAATGAGAAGAGAGGAGAGGGAACAAAAAAGGGAAGAAGTGGGGTTAGGGAAGCAGGAAAAAGATGTTTGCCTACAAACAGAAAAGTCTCCTTTGGGCCAAACAATTTTGCTTTCCTCACAGCTTTTTACTTTGCTTTGCCTGCCTTTACCTTTCTGATTTTATTTATAGAGAGCCCTGTAGTGAATTCTGACATTTCACAGTTCTGACATGCCAGGAGAAAAGCTCTTTTTGTCGCTGGTGGATTTGACACCAGTGGTCAGGGTAGTCTGAGAAGGAGGGAAAGCTGGGTGGAAGAAATGAGTGCATAAAGATGGACTTGAAACAGGACTGGAAGGTCCCTTGGCACCTGGAAAGAATTAAATTATTTAGCTGTGCAGGAAGAATGCAGTAGCTGTTTTCCTGACATTGAAATAAAATCTTCTTAAAAAAGATCTCTTCCCCCACCCTTTTTCTCTAGGTAAAAGACCTTGCAGTTTAGTTACATTAAAAATGCAATCCTAAGAGTAGAATCTAGTTCTTGCCCTGTGCAGCCAGCTTTACTGGAGTAAATCTCATCTCCCATCCCACAGGGTTCTGCTTTGGAGGTACACTTCAATTCCCACCGTTGTTGAAGAATCAGGAAAGAAGAAAGGCAAAAGCATTTCACTTCTGTGCTTGGAAGGTTTGCTGCGGATCTTCAACACAGTGCAGCAGCTGTACTCTGCCAGGATCCCCCAGTTTCTGCAAGCCCTGGGTAGGCACATGGTACAATTCTGCTCTGGTTTCTACCCTCCAGGTTCCAGCCTATGTGTGGGCAGGTAGGGACCCAGCACCCTTTATCCATAACTAGGGAGAGATGGGTCTGGTTCTTGTCTCTCAGGAACAAAGTGGGCTTAGTAGCACAGATTTTCACACCAGAGGCAAGTTCTAGACATATATTTTACCTGCCTTTATAGAGCTCTCAGTCTGTCAGCAGAGGATAGTTGGGGGCATTCATCTATTTGAAGTTTGCCTTTAACATGTTTTTCAGCTCACCATGGTTCTGCAGTCTGTATGCCTCCTCTAGCTGTGAGCAGTCTTTCCCTCTTTAGGAAATAAATCCTGTATTCTGCTCTTGGCATTTAGCTTTTTTTCTGCACCTCTCTGTCTCTGCCAGATATTACTGATGGTGACGCAGAAGAAACGGATATTAATGTCACAGAGAAAGCCGCCTTCCAGATCCGACAGTTTCAGGTGAGTACCACTGTGCTGCAACTGTTCCAAAGCATTTGGGATTCTGGCAGGAAACACTGCTAGCTCTCTGTTGCTTGACCACAGGGTTGAGTATGTGATAGCAACTGTGGCTGATTGACTAGCAGTTCAGAAAAGTTTCTGATCCCTAAGGAAAGCTTCTTCAGGGTGCCCTACAGAGCTGGGTGAATGTGCATGTGTATTTAGAGAACTCTAGGTTCTTCAGTGCAGCATAAACTCACCTGGGTATTCCAAAAGTCACACTGACCATATGCAGAACTGTATGTAAACACTTCTATCAAAAATCAGCACTTGTTCTTGAGAAGAGTCCTGGTTTTGTACTCTTGTCATTCTCCTTGCTGCTGATCCCTTTATCTGCTTGCAGCTTCTGGTTATTTGCTTATGCAACACATATTCACACTCAGGGAGTGTTTTCCTTCCCCTAACCAGAGGTCCCTGGTGAACCAGCTTAGCAGTGCTGAAGATGACTTCAATGCCAAGGAAACACAGTCACTCATCACAGTTCTCTCCACATTGTCCAAACTCCTGGATCCAGCCTCACAGCAGGTACTCCTCAGCCTTCATGTGGAGGCTGGCTGTCACAGCCATAGTATGGGAAGGAGATTATCAGATGGGGTTGGCATCTGTGGGCTCTGACATGTGTGTCCTGCCTCCTCCCACACACCACACCAGGTCAAAGGTACAGTTCTGTTACACTGTGAAAGGCTTTCCTGTAACACACCTGCAAGGACACTTAAGAGGAAGTTGTCTTGCCATCCCACTCCTGCACATTCTGATCCTAGCTTTGGGCAGCTGAATGATTTGTTTGCCTGAGCAGGGACTCCTAACATAGCCTAGTTGTGGTGTGGCCTTCACATGGGAGTAGAGGCAAGAAAGGCCAGCAGACTTGTGTCCAGTCCAAACTGGCTGAGTGCCTAAATCATTCCATGCAAGGAGTCATTTTCTAAAGTGCCCCAATTTTACAAGCTAGGAACTGCACTAACTGTGCCAGAAGTCTGGAGTCATCATTTACCTTAAATTAAATGGAGCTATTACTCTGTCCAAGGGAATGTATAGCCATTACCCTGTCCTAGGTCTCAGCTTTTGACTTGTTAGTAGGCTAAGTGTCCCTTGTGGAACTTTATAGAGCACAGCTGGGTTCTCTACTCATCTTCCTCTGCTGTGATTCACTGTCTTGAATTTTTATTAGTAGTAGTAGTTTTGCGTTTGGAATTTGAATTATCAAAGTCATGATGTCTTTTCTCCTCTTAAATAGTTCCTTCAGTTCCTGACTTGGACAGTTAAAGTTTGCAAAGAAAATGCTCTTGGTAAGTAAGCTTTGAGGAGCATGTTCAGATGTGATGTATCAGGTCTGATATTAGACCCTTACATGCTCTGTCCTGGTTTTACCTCTTCGTCAAGATACATTCAGGTCCCATTCTGTGGCAGATTGCCAAGGGAACTCCATCTCTGAAACTATTAGCATTTCTGAAGGAAAAGAAGCCACTCACATACTTGACTTTTCTCCCTTGTTATTTAGGCTCAAATTGGGATTTATACTCTGGAAAGACAGTACTCTTGCCAGGGTTGGTATTGCACTTCCTCAGTGTTTTTGGTCACAATTTTTCTATGACCCAATAGCTCCAGTGGGCCATAGTTCCCCTTGCACTATTATATGGGATGCCTGATGTTTTAAACCCTGCTTTTGTAGCTGGGGTATTTTGATAGGATTTTCATCTACTGCTAAATCCATACTGAATCTGAGACTTTCCCTCACTGGATGGCTGATGTTCCTAAGTAGCTAGGCAAGCTCTGCACCTGGCACTTTGTCACTTCCTCTTCCCTACAGAGGATATTTCTTGCTGCAAGGGTTTGCTGTCTCTGCTCTTCAGTGTCCACGTTCTCTACAAGAGCCCTGTGGGTCTCCTGCGGGAACTTGCACAAGACATCCATGTCTGCCTGGGAGATATAGATCAGGTATGATGCAGGAGCAGCTGAGCTTTTCATCACATAGTGCTGTCAGAATTGAGTGCATCTCTGGTACAAACTATGTGACAGCAGTTAAAGTTTTACTCACCGGAATTTGTTTTCTCTCCTCTGCCCGCGATATAGAAGTGGAGGGTCGGTGCCATTTTGCTGTTGTGAATGCCAAGACTGCAGCCCCCACTGTCTGTGTGAGTCAGAGCAGCGTGTGTGTGACACCTGCAGTGTCCAGGGCTACTGTGCTTGGAGCAGCTTGCAGGTTCCCCTTGTGCCAAACTCCTCCAAAAACCTGTTTTGTTATTTGTTTCTGTCTCAGCTGCTGGTTCTGGGTCAGGTGGATAAGGTCCTTGAAGAGGTGGATTGGCTTATCAAGAAACTCACCAGTCTGGGGTCAGACACATCAGGTAACGAAAGTGGTCCAGTTCTTACTGTTACACCTTTGTCAAAAACAGATAAAGACAGAAAGCAAAGAGATATTTGAGGATTTTGAGATAGCATCATCTGAGGTCAGGTTAAACTCTCCCTTGAGTTAGTTCCACATGAACAAAGTAAGATAAGGCTGTTGTCACAAAATCTCTCCAGTGATTATTTTCCCCTTGCCCCACTGGGGCTTTATGCATCAGACAAAAAGATGGTCTTTTGTGCCTCCCACCTGCACAATCGGATTCATTACATATATATTCACCAGATATTAATCTCTTTTTTCTAGAAGACTCTTCTCAGGTATCAAACCAAACTCAGGCTCTGGAGAAAGGTATAATTCTGCAGCTGGGAACTCTTCTGACAGTCTATCATGAGCTGGTGCAGACTGCACTCCCAGCAGGGAGCTGTGTGGACACACTTCTGAGAAGCCTTAGCAAGACATACACAATTCTCACCTCCCTCATCAAACATGTGAGTGTGCTCTGCTGGCAGTGGGCTGCTTCTGAGTTAAAAACCTTCTCCCCATCCGCTGCAGCAAGCTCACAGTGACCCCTGGCAGCAGCTACACTCGGGACTGGGCTGTTGATCTCTTGCAGGAAAGTTGAGCCCTTGTTCTGTCAGCTTTCATGCCCTCAATTTTGTGACCTTTCTGAGCAGTGATAGTTGTACCAGTGGAGATAAAAGGAAAGCTTCTCTCTAGTTGAATTTGGCTTTGCATGGCTCTGAGTTGTGGTTTCCAGCGTGTGCTGTGGGTTCCTCTCCACTACTGTGTGCACAATGAAGGGCACTCACAGTGTTCTCACAGTGCTCACCAGCCCTGCCCTTGCCTCTCATTCCCATTCCCTGAAGCAAGACCTGGGGGAACTGGGCCATGAAACACAGGCCTGTGGAGCTCCTTCAAGATGAGATGGTGACTGCCCCAGAGCTCTCCTCTCAGAGCTCTGGAATGCAGACATGGCACTTGGGATATAACAAGCCACTGGGAAGGATAGTTGTGCAAATCCTGCCCTCCCCACTGTGCCATTGTATGAGCTGCTTTGAGCTCTGCCTGGATACAGGATGGGAACAGCACACCTAGAAGAAACTCCTGTTTTCCTTGCAGTATATCCAGGCTTGCCGGAGCAGCTCAAATACGATTCCAGGGAGACTGGAAAAGCTGGTGAGTGTGAGCAGATTTCTGGAGGAATGGCTCATTGCCTTGAGTTAGGAGTAACACCAACCTCTCTCTGTTCCTTTGCAGGTGAAGCTCTCAGGTTCCCATCTGACCCCACAGTGCTACTCATTCATTACTTACGTACAGGTAAGACCTAAATTAACTGGCAGAATCACAGCCAGTCTATCTGATCCTGAGTGGTGTATCAGCTTCAGTACACGGGCACCCTTGGGGATTATTAATCTTCTTGACATGACCTGGGTTTCTTACAGTTCAAGCTTTACTTTGTCAAATATAGTATAAGACATTTCAGCACCATTGGGACTGAGCATGCTGATTTCTGCTTAAGCAGGAAAGGAGCTGGGTTTTAGCTGGGTTTTGTTCCCCTCTGTTCATGTGGGGTTTTTTGGATGAGATTAATACTGCTGTTAACCACAATGGCAAATAAAGGTCAACAACACTGCAGTCATCACAATGTGAAGTAATGTGGATGCCAAAGACTGCAGTGCTGGAGCTGGGATTTATCTGTCTGGAGAGGAACTGGGTACTTGTGTGAGGACCACAGGAATTGTACAACATATTGGGGAAGGTGTCATGGTGTGCAGAGCTACCCCTGCTGGGGGACTTCTCATACATGCACATTTCTGAATGTATAAATTATGAAATTAGTATCTTGTTTTGTTTTGTTTTTTTGACACTTAATTCCACCCTTATATCACTACCTGTTACCTAGCTGGTAATGCTGTTAGATGGCTAGAGCAAGGACTTCTCTGGCCTTTCTTGGCTGGCCTTTCTTCCCTGCTCACCCTCTAATGACACATCTTTTGGCATCCCCCTTCAGAACATTCACAGTGAGAGCTTAAGCTTTGTAGAAGAGAAGAAAAAGAAGAAGAAAGAGGGTGAAGCTGCTGCAGTCTCCACAGTAATGGTAAGACTGACTCACTCCGTTAGAACAAGGGTAGTTGCAGGATCATATACCTCAAGGCTTATGGTACCTGGTGGCTTTTTACAGATCACCAGACAATTTGTCATTTGGGCCTTTAAGTAAAAATCAAATTTAATCTACTGTAACTTCAGAGAAAATTCTAAAAAAGCACAAACAAACAAAATATAACCAAAAAACACAGCAAAAAGCCATCTTCACTAAATGCAGCTTAAAATCTCATGGACATGAAACGAAGGTCAATCTGGATAGTCTGTCTTGTCTGATATTTTTACCATTTGGGGTAAGCTATGAAATTACAGATATGGGCTAATATATTGGAACTGATATTGCATCCTCTCTAAGTGTTTCTTAATTTTATCAGTTAAAAGATGAAGGAAGGAATGGATTCCACTAAAGTAAAGCAGTTTAAAATGACTAGATTATTTGTTAGGGAGCAAGTGAGCAGGCTGGCAGGTTCCTAGTCCTTCATGTCCTTTGTTTGTGCTCCCAGACAGCATTTTCTCTGTCTCATCAGCTGTCTCAGACATTCCTGTGATGTTAAGGGTTTAAAAAAGCCACAAGTATGATCTTCCTAGCTCTTCCCTGCATGTATGGAAATGGGCTGAAATGCTGCGTGTCCTTTACCACTCTGTCACCATGGGGAATGAACACCAGTGGTGGTAAATAAGCAGGACAACAATGTGCTGAAACGTCAGGGTGCTCTTTGCTTGAATAGCCCGTGCTTGTGATGCCTTGGGAGAGTTGGAGCAGAGGAGCTGCTGACAGGGATATCAGGGCTGCGGACTGCAGGCAGAGCACAAAACCATGCACAGGAGAGCCTCACTGCAGAACCATCCTGGGAGTCAATTTAAAACTAATGACAAAGCTGGCAAGGCTTGCTGGGTGGGGCAGGACTGCTACAGAGCAAGGCTACTGAAGACTTTTCTAAACTGGGAATGTTGTGGTCTTTATGTCATGCTACAGTGCCATTGTGCCCTTCCAATCTGACCCATCTCACTCCTCTCATATTTCAGGCCAAGGTGCTTCGGGAGACCAAGCCAATCCCAAACCTGATTTTTGCAATTGAGCAATATGAGAAGTTCCTTATCCATCTCTCCAAGAAGTCAAAGGTAATGTAAAGCAGGGATCTTCTGGGACTTGACCCTGATGTAACAGTGAGATCAATGGCATGGTGGGCTGCTGTTAAAATCTCTATTAATGCTTAAATTAGGAAGGTGTAAGGACCTTTCAGCCCTTGCCCATGCTCCTGGCCCAACACTGCTGAGTTGTTGCCACATTGATACCAGCCCATGCCAACATCAGTCCTACCTGTAGTTCCTGGTGGAGCAGGAACACGCACACCTCGTGCCAGCTTTCCTCACTCTCCCCCAGTCTGTGTCGTGAAATGTAGCACAACGAGGTCCTACATGAGGGTGAGAGTAGCTGGCAATCACTTGGCTTTTAGGAAAATGTAAATGGGCCCCTGGACTGCACAGGGGCAGGTGCTTTTTCACCCACTTTGTGCTTCAATCCTGCATTATTACTGTGGTGGACTCTCTCCCAGTGCTGTACAAAGGACTAGGCAGAGTAGAAAACCAAACTTAAGATGCTTATGGCTTAATGTTTTCCCTGCCTGGTGCCCGCCCTTGGTTGCTGCAGGTGAACCTGATGCAGTACATGAAGTTGAGCACCTCCCGGGATTTCCGCATCAACGCGTCCGTGCTGGACAGCGCCCTGCAGGAGCACAACTCAGAGGATGCTGAGAACGAGCCACACAATGACCAGGTCAGAACTCATTTAGCTGCTTTTACTGATAGCTTTCTTCCTCTTAGAAGGCAGCTGTATTTGTGAGTTGTGCAGGAATGTGTGAGGTTGGAACAGCTTGTCTTCCCTGGGTTAGCTCTCACTTTAATACTAAGCTGACAGGAAGGAGTGAAAGCTTCTCTCAGAAAGAACACCCCCTACACCCCAGCCCTCTGCTTTGAGTGGCCTTTATTTGCATGCAGCTCTGTGTCCCTGGTCTTGGGGAAGTGAAGCTGTTGGCCAGGATCAGACCTTTGCAGCATGATGTAAAGTGGTTTTGTATGCAAGTTTTTGTACATAAAGACTTGGCAGGGCAAATTCTGCAAGGCATCATTCTCTTCAGACCCATTTCTACTACATAGTGCCGGTGAAGGCAGTGCAGCACGCTGGCTAAGAAAAATAAACAAATTACTCTGCTGATTGTCCAAGTTTTTATTGTTGCTTCTGTCCATATTTTCCTGAGTGTTTCAACAAGCCAAAATACAGGACAGACTCCCTGTTCTGTGCCACTGGTAGCCCGTGGTCTAAGTTCCAGCATGAACTGGAGAGTGGGTGACCCATGAGGAAAGTCTCAGTGGCTGACAGGAATCCTATATTCAGGTAATTTTGTTAGTGAGAAAAAAAGAGCTAAGTCCTATTCTACACAGCTGGCTTCTTGTTCTAGGTAAACATTCCTTAGACTACTCACACAAAAACAATCACACTCTACTGCTGCTCTCTCCCTCCCCTCTCCAGAGCAGCACAGCGGAGCAGACAGATGAGAACCAGGAACCCAAAAAGAAGAGACAGAGAAAAAAATAAACTGGGGTTGCTGCCACTGCCTCCTCTCACAGTGCCCATTCCATGGTGGCCTTGCCTTGGTCTCAGAGGCTGCAGATATGGAGATGATGGTTTATTGCTTCTCTTGCCAAATACTTATGCCTTCTTTCTTTGTGTCCACGGGAGCAACTCTGGCCCCTATCTCAGGTATTACAGCTGGCTGCTGCCATCAGAAGTGCCTCTGCTGTTTGAATGTGCTGCTACAAAAATCTTCCCCAGGAGCATCCCTTCTTACAGCAAAATGGAAAGGGAGTGACTGGGATCAGTCCCTGCCAAAGGACAGGGAGGCTTTGGCACACGGTCTTGGACAATTGTCCTGGCACTCTGGTGTCGTCATTGCTTCTCCAGCGAACCTTTGGTTATTTCAATTATCTGATATATATCCAGTGCTTCCCCTGGAAGACAAGGGGACAGTCAGTTCCCTGCAGTACATGCAGACTGTGCATCGTAAAAGAGCGATGGTTGGGATTTGCTTTAGTTCAGAGCACTAGCACAGAAAGCCCTAAATTTATTCAAACTTCTGTTTTGGGTGGTGGTGAGAATGCACAAACCAGCACCAGTAGGGAGCTGGGAACATGAGCTGTTCTGCCTTGGAGTTGAAGCTGCTGTGTGCAGCACCTGAGCAGTGAGAGGCTACAGCTTCCTCTGCCCAGGCTGGTTTTGCACAGTTTTGCTGTTACGTTTTTGCTGACCCTGATTGTTATGCACTTGTTTCATTTGCCTTGTTCTTGGTGAAAAGTGCTCTTTTTGCCTACAGAGCACAAATCCTGTTTCTAAAAGTACCCTTTGCCTGTAAGAGTGCTTAAATAAAGGTTACTTAAGGGTGGAGCATCTGATGTGTGCAGTGACTGAGAGAACAAATCTGAGGACAGGTTCTTCCCTTATCTGCAAAAGAGCTGTTGCACAGTGAGGAGGAGCTGCTTTTCCAGCCACGAGTTAAATGTTTGCTTGCAGCAACTGGAGGGTTACATTGAGTGCAGATAGGGATGACTTGAGGCCTTGGGACTGCTGAGGAAGCACCCAGCAACAGCAGAGTTCTCTGAACAGAGCTGTGCTCAGCTAAGGGAGAGCAGGGAGGGAGGGAAAGGAATGAAAGATGGAAAAGTTTGGGTCTACAGAATAAAATAGACAAGGTTGTTGAGGTGCTTCCTTTCAGAGAAGAAGAAAATAAATTTGGTTTGTGTTAAAAGTGCACAGGAGGGCTCCTCCAAGGGGTACAAAGCAAACAAAGCATGGGAGAACAGAGCCAGGCCTGGCTCATCACTGTCACAAATATTTCGAAAGCAGCAGCACAAACTGCTCAAAGACTGAGGAAAGAGGGGCAGGCTGCAGCATAGTGGTTGCCCTGGAAGTCAGATGATGTGTCAGGAACCAAGGGGCCCATGAGGTTCAGCCTCAGCTGAACAGAGGAGCCCTCAGGGAATGACAGCTTAGGCCAAGTGCTCTGCTTAAGCTGGGGAGGCTCGTGCAGAGATTACAGGGGGCAGCTTGCACAGACACCGCTCACCTTGAGGGATGCCATACTTCTCCATCCCCATGGGATTTGATGGGGTCACACAGTTCATGGTCACCTCTTTCCTTAAGCACTGGTCAATATCCACTGCACTAAAGAAAGCCACTGACTGCGGCAGATCCTGGAGGCCCAGTTTGTAGGCAAACATACACCTGGAGAACAAGAAAGCAGGTGGGACAGTGCTGGACATCACCCTTGGCCTTGTCACACCCAGTTCCAATCAGCCACATTTACCAAACCTGGCAAGTGCCCCTCACAGGGTATTTTGCACCCACAGGTGTGGGACAAGGCACCTTCTAAGTCCTGGATAGCAGGAGGGTCAAGTATTCCTGAAGTGGGCATGGGAGGAACAGTAATGGTGCCTCCTTGGGAAAAGGAAAGAATCCAGCCCCTCACTGGTGGCTAATCCTCTCTGGCAGGCAGAGTAGATGCAGGATTTTCCCAGCTGGAAGCCCTGTGCTTGCAGGAGCCAGCACAAAGGCGGGAATGTCAGGGTGCCTGTCCCTGCTGTGGCTGCAGAAAGACTGTTTGTGGCATTCCTGCCTGCACACAGGATAAACAGCACACCTTGGCCAGCTCCTGTGTAACTAAATTCCCCACAATACTGGGAGGGGGATTTGGCAAAACTAGCTGTGCCAGAGCTGGATCAACAGGAGCCCTTGGAGGTCAGGAGCTTTCCAGGCTGAGCTTAGTTTTGTGTGGGGCAGGGAAGCACGCTGTGGGAGGGGTGACAGTGCTGATGCTCACAGCAGATATGTGCCAGGCCTCTTGCTGTCCCCTCAAGGCAGCAGAGGATGAGGGATGGGACAGTTTCAGGCTCCCAGCTCCTCAACCAAGCCCAAAGGCTGCTGCCATGTGACAGCTGCAGACCAGAAGGGTGCAAGAAGCGATGTATGTGCATCCCAGCAGCCACTGACTGACTCCATCCCTCTGCAGGGCCAAAAGCTGATGATATGATGATATGATATGCCAGCAAGTTATGCCTGGGAATCAAAGCTGAGGTCCATTTATAGCCACCTGAGTCACATGAAGGAACTGCAGCCTCCAGTGCTGCTAATTTGCCCTGAACAGAAGAAAACTGCTCTGCACCAGCTTGCTGCAAGCAAAGCGAACCGCTGGGGCTTGCCTGTCCTACTCCAGCATCACTGCTGCTCCTCCCCAGGAGACACCAGAGCCATCACATCTCACCTTGTGAGGAGGTTGGTGATCTGCAGGGCCAGGGCTGCCCGGTAGCGATCCTGGTGCTGGACCAGGTACCGCACCTCGTCGTGGATGCTGATGCAGAAGCGCCCGTTGATGTCAAACTCCTCAAACAGCCATTTCATGGCAACCAACATGAGGTGCAGGTAGTCAACAGCTGAGCTCTGCACCACCCAGTTCACTCTGCTGGTCACAAACTGGTGAAAGGGAAGAGATGCACAGTAAGAGAGCACTGCAGTCAAGGGCATGGGTACCCATTTCTCCTGGGAGAAATCTGTTAAACTCTGGGTGGTTGGGTTTTCTTGATGGTATGGAGATGAAGGCACAAGGGGTTTCCTGAATGGCTACAAGAGCCTAGTGGGCCTCCAGCAATCTAAGAGGGGCTGAACATCAGGTACTCACTTTGGAATAGATAAGTGAAGCTAAATCTCAGCAGCCCAGACCTTCATCCTTACCTCCCCCTTGACCATGGCAGGCTCCAGGGCCCTGCTGATGTGACAGCCCAGCACTGGGGTCTGTGGGGAGGGGGATAAGGCAATGCTTTCCAGCTTGTTGAACATCTCAGACTCAGTGCCCCCAGTCCACACTCTTTGCTCCACCACATTCCACTTCTTCCCCTGCCGGGACCTGTGGGGCAGAGGGGAGGTTTGCTGGAAGAGTGGGAGGGGGTTGCAGGTCCCCATTTGAGACCTTCAAACACTCCCTCCTGGTTTGGGGCAGCAGGACAAGACCCTGCTAACTCTTCACTGGCAAAGTGGGTGAGGCTCACAGCCCCTAAATCAAACCCCTTTGGCCCTGGAGGAGCAGGAAGGGCAGAACAAGACTATGCAGCCCCCCCTCCCTTCTCTGCCCACTGCCCATCAGGCTGCAGCCCTTTCTGCCTCACATCCCGATGCAGGGTCAGACCATCTCACTTTTTTATGGCTTCTCTCTGGAGCCGCTGGACGTCCTGGCCTGACACCGATCCATCCTCCGCCCTGTCCACAGTCAGGTCCAGCTTTGTCAACAGCCACTCCCCTTCCTCAGAGAGATGAAACCTGGAGGAGAGAGCAAGTAACCCAGCTGCCATGGCACACTGCCACCAGCCATGAGGGAGCTGTCCCCGGGCAGCACCCACCTGCGGATGCCCTTGGTGACAGCGTACATCTGCTGGGCCTTCTCCCGTGCCTGCTGCTGCGTGAGCCGGTGGTTGAACTGCATCAGCAGCCGCTCGGCAAAGGGCTGCCCCGCCCCGTAGATGCGCCCGTAGTTGAAGACCTTGGCGTGCTCCCGGCTGATGCCCACAGTGGCGGCTGTCCTGCTGTGCAGGTCCGTGGCGTTGCTCTTCTTGCCCTGCAGAGTCATCCAGCCAAAAGCTGTGCAGCCTGTGGGAGGGGAGCAGAGGTTGGACACCAAATGGGATCAGGATGGGGATCAGGAGGATCACGCCCCTGTCCAGCAAAGCCTCTCCCCCACAGTACAGCCCCGGCTCACCATGCATGCCAGCGAACTGCGCCTCGCCGAGCACAGCGGCGATCCACAGCTCCTGGGAATCCACATCTGCTCCCACCAGGGAGTAGCCAGGTGGCACCTGGACCATGGCTTTCAGCTCACTGCCCACCCTGTCGGCCTGTAGGACACGATGCCCAGGTGAGCTCATCCCTCTCCTCCTCCATGGCACAGGAGCAGCCTTCCTCCCACAGCCAGAGTGCATTCCCTGTGCCCCTAAGTTTTGCTCTCAATGTTAGGTTTAACCCATGTGGAGCATCACCCACTTGGTTACTCCAGCAAAGAAGGGAAGCTTGAGAAAAGACAGAAACTGGTACATTGGTGTTTTCTTCCCTTTTGACCACATACTGAAGCTCCAGAGCCTCTGCCGACTCCTCCCCTTCTCCCCCATGAAAACACATCAGCAAGAGGACCCCAGCTCTGGCCCTGCTACCCCAAATCCCAGCATCCATATCTAACTCCTATTCCACGCCAAGCAGCTTCCATCAGTCCAAAACACAGAGGAAGCCCCAAAACAGGATCCAAGAATGGCCATACCCGGGCATTGCTGGCTGTCAGCCAGGTGGGTTCCACTGCCCGGCGGGTGACAGTGCCTGCAGTCACCACCTGCGGCAGGATGGCTCCGTAATTATCCTCCTCATTATAGTCAGGATGCCTGGGACAGAGGCAAGGATGAGCATGACCCTGCAAAAGCCCTCCTGGCACGGGGTAAAGGGTCCAGATTTGGGTACCGTACTTGGTCACCACACGAGGCAGCTCCCCTTTCTTCAGCCACACCACCATCTGGGAACTGAGGGGACACATGGCAGGTGAGATGGTGAGCCTCTGTGCATCCACATAAACTCCCCGAAGGGTGTCACCATGAAAGCAGCTGCTCACCTGATCCGCTTGTGAGCATTCCTCCAAAACGAGATCATTTTGTTAATCTCGAGGGCTCTTGTCCCGTGGGTGCGGCCCACAGCAGCCCGTAGGGTGCCATCCTCCATCTGGGGCAGGAAATCCTTGGCAAAAGGGCTCCCCACATTGTTATCGTTCCCATCCTTTAGCAGCAAAAGAGGTGTCAGGGCTCAGCAAGCCACCACTTCACATCAGCAAAGCTCTGTGCATCCTCCTCTCCCAGCTACAGAGATGGATTCCCCCACCCAATCCCATGGGATGAGATCACATGGGTCCCAGCAGCACTGTGGGGACAGGAAGAGTCCCAGGAGCCTGAGCTTGCCTTGTGAGGCAGCTTGAAGAACCAGCACCCAGGGATGTTGACATCATTGTAGGGACCATTGCCATGGTGGAATGAGGGCTGGCTCCTCTCTGTGCACTTCAGCTCTTCCATTTCCTCCTGTAACCAGCAAAGTGAGGCAATGCCAGGAACATTTTCAGGCATGGCAGGAGAGGGAAATCAAGGAAATAGAGACCCATCCACCACCCCATTCCACAGGAAACGCCCCTTACCAGCACCAGGCTCTGGTCTGCTTTGCTCATTTTCTCCTCTGGATCCACCTCAATCCGGCTCAGCTCCTCCATCTGTGGCAGAGAGGGACCATAGGGAAGCCAGATCAAACATCAATCCTCCAGTAACCCTTATTAAAAGGAGTTTCTTACTTGCTGCACACAAGACTAGTTACTGCATGCACACAGGAAGAAGCACAGCCCCTCACCTCCCTCACACCAGGGAACCCTCCATCCCTTCCTTCACCTTCTGCCACATCGTGCTGTTGTCCATCACCAGCAGCTCGTCCTCTACAGCTGCCTCCAGACTCAGGGGCTGCTCCTTGCCCTTTTCCAGGCAGTGCTGCCTGTACAGGTTCTCAATCACCCTTGCAGAGGAGAGGGCAGGGCTGATGCACCCGCAACAGAACCCAAAGGCTCTGGGGCAGCACCTGGGCAGGGAGCCGGGGAGCTCCCAAATACCCCCATGGGGCAGCTGCCAGCCCAGCACCCCATGACATCCCTCTCACCTGTGTGGGCAGGAGGAGCCGTCGGTCTCTACAGAGGCTGCCGGCAAATTGTCCTGCCGTCCTGGCACCAGGTATCCCCAGCCATGTTTTTCTGAGTAATGGAGGGGGAAGCCATCCCAGGCCAGGCGCATCAGCTTGGGGGTCACCCTCATCTGCAGGCTGATGAGGCTGGGGCCAGGCACCCACCCCTCCTCCTCCAGGCGTGGGCACAGCTTGCGGTACCAGCTGGGGAGCACCAGGGATGGATGAGAAAGTGCAGGGAAAGCCCTGGAGACACACAGGGTCCCCAACTCACCCCGGGTGGCCTGGCAGGTGCTGGAGTCTCTTGGGTTGCAGTGCAACTGTCTCCTTCAGGCGCTCCAGACAGAGCTGGCTTGCCGAGACTTTCTGCTCCTCTTCCTCACTGGGGGGACCAGGGTCTGGTGGGGCAAGGAGAACTGGCTTGCAAATGATGCCCTCTGTGCCACTCTTCAGGGGACAGGGACATCAGAACAGGCCCCCACTACATGCAGCAGCATGGGACCTAGGCCAGCAATGATTCGCCCTACAGCACCAACAAACCTTGTCCCTTTGTCTGGGAACCCCTGGGAAGGCAGCCCTGGAGCATCCCTCATCCCCAGGGATCAGCTGTGCTTACCCTCCTGCCACTGCTGTGCTGACTTTTCTGCATCCATTGTTGCTGGGGAGATTTGGTTGCTCCCATCCTGGCCTTTCTTCTTCTTCTTCCCCGGATTCTTCTTTTGCTTAAACTCCTGTATGTCCCATTCAAGATCCCAGAGCCAAGGGTCATCCTTGTACCTGATGATACTACATTGTCACACCACAGCTTTGCTCCTGTTCCTCATACCCACCCACAGCCCCCCATGGGCCACATGGTGCCTGAGCTCCTTCCTGCAGCCCCAGCCCATGGTACCTGTGCTCATGCAGCAGCTGGCAGGCATCATTGGCCAGGTTCATCAGAGACTTCTTCATCTCCTTCTGCAGCTCCTCGTAAATACCCTGAGCATCGTTCAGGTACTTCTTCCAATTCCCATTGACCGGCAGGTAGGACACTCCCATCTCCAGCATCCCTGCAAACGTGACAGGGTGGGGGCACCTGGACCCCAAAGCAGCAAGGAATTAGGTATCTGCCAAAGGGGACTGGCTCTGGAAGCACCTGACTACAATAGATATGAGTGTGTCTTCATCTAGAGCTTCCCAACCCCACACAACACTCAATGCTCTTCCTCTAAACCATTAAGGATCCCTGTATCTTCTGCTTGCCCTATGCAACAATACCAGAACTGTATCACTCTAGACTGCCTCAGGAAGCCTGTTCACCTCCCTCAGCCACTGTGCTGATTTTACTCTTGCTCACCTACATGGGAGGGGTCTGAAGTCCCTCCTGAAAAGAGGTTCAGGACACCCTAAGGACAAGAGGAGCTACATCTCATCCTCAGAGGGACCATGACCCTTGATCCTCCTCAATGCCCACCAAGCCCACAGCCCCTTGGCCAACACCAGCCAGAACCTGGCAGCTCTCACCTCTCCATAAACAGTGGCAGCTGCTCTTGAAACACCTCATGGGTGGCCTGGACATCACGGGCACAGTATGTCATCAGGTCCTGGGGACAGCAGGAGGTGAGAGCAGGCAAAGCAGCCACCCCTCTGCCAGCACAGGGCAAGGCATCGGGGCTGCAGGAGCACAGAGCTGGTCACAGCCCCATGCACACCCAACGCTGCAAGAAAGCGCAGCAAAATGGAAAATACCCCAGCAGCTACTACCACCCTGATCCCCCCTCCAGGTCCTGCTGCCTGTCAGGATGGTGGGATGGCCTCCTGCACCTGGAAGTCATTCCTGATGTCAGCCATGGTGCCCTTCACAAAGATCTCCCGTGCCTCCTTCTCCAGTGGCTCCCCCCCGACGTAGAGCGCGTGCACATCAGCCAGGTTGTTGATGCTGCTGACGTGCACCCAGTCCCACGAGGTGATCTGTGGACAACAGGGGGATCAGACAGTGTGGGAGGGTGACCAGTTGCAGCCAAGATCAAGAGGAGTAAAGGATGCTGCTGCTCCAGCTTAAACCAAGGCCACTTTATCTGAAATGTGCTGGAAGAGCTTCACTCAGTGAAGCTGCTCCAACAACTCCCACTCTGCCAGTCTAGGAGCAAACAGGAGCACACAGTCCCCTGGCACCCACAGCACTGCCAGCAGCTTAGCTCCCTCACTCACTCACCGCTGGCCCCTCTGCCTTGCTGCGTGTTTTCTTCATGTGCTCCTTGACCTGCTGCAGCCCCTTCCTCTTGCCGTGCTTGGCAGCCATCCAGAGGCTGCGCTGGAAGCCTGTCAGCCCCGAGATGGCCATGTGCATGCTCATGGTGTCCAGGAAACGCATCTTGGAGCCCTGGGACACAACACAGTGGCAGAAAAGAGAGGGTTTGGGATATGCTGGAGGAGCTGTAAGTCCTCTGCTCAAGCTACTTTTGCTAAGGGAAACTTTGCCTCCCACATTCCCCTTTTGAAAGCCAAAAGCATCCCTAGTGCAGGTTGTCAGTTGCTCAGAGGCACCTGCCACATCTCCAACTGCCACCCTGCAGCCTCCAGCAGCCCTACAGGGTGCAAGAATATCTTCCTCTAAAGGGATCCAGCCTCAACCTGTCCTGCAGGACAAAGTGAGCACAAACTCGGGGTACCTGTGCAGAATGCATCTGTCAAAATAACCCCCAACAGGCAATGCGAATTATTATCTGGGTAAGAAATTGCAGCTGCCAGTACAAGGCAAAGGCTCAACGGATTACCTGGATAAGGTACTGCTCCTTGATGAATGCCCGGTCAAAGGCCACATTGTGTCCCACCACCACTCTCTCTGTCCAGTCCTGTTTGCTGGCACAGCTGGCACCTGCTGAGCTCTCCATGGGAATGAGGTCAGCCAGGGTAAGGTGGCTGGACCAGGAGTAACGCTGCTCCAGCAGCCGCCTGCTGCACCACGAGTACCTGCGGGGAACACATGGCACCCACAGCTGTCACAAAGCACCCACAGCGCCATGGGGTGCTGAGCAGGACCCCTCTGTGGGAGGGAGGTGACCAACCCCGGGGACTGCTGTGCTTGCTAAGCAGGACACACATCCCACATCCCAGAGCCATGCTCTGGGGCTTTGTTATGTCTTCCCTGCAAGCCAGCAGTGGATTGCAGGCAGAGACTCCGCTCAGGGCCATCCCCATCCTCTGAAAACCGTGTCCCCCCAGCCCTGTTGTGACCCCAGCGTCGCTGCTGGCACTGCATCTCACCAGGCACGTGGGGACACTGCCACGGCCAGCGTCGGGCAGTGGCCATCAGCCACGCACACCTCCACGTCCAGCACCAGCGCCCGCTCCTCGGGGAAGTCGACAGGCTCCGCTTGCCCGTGGGGGCCGTAGCGGGTCCAGCCCAGCTTCCACGCCCACTGCTCGGGCAGCGGGGGCAGCTGGCAGCGCAGCAGCTCGTTGGCCGCCTCCAGGTAGGGCAAGCTCTGCTTCTGCGCCAGGAGCCGAAAGTGCTCGTCGATGTTGTCCCCGTACATGCGGGGCAGCTGCAGGTCCACGTCGGGCAGCGTGGAGGTCTCCTTGCCCCACAGGTCGTGGCGCTGCAGGTGCTGCACGCTCCGCTGGACCTCCTCCGCCGAGTAGCGCACCTGGGCTCCGCGGAAGATCTGCTCGTGGAGGCTCCTGGACAGCATCTGGATGTTGAGGGGGTTCATGCGCCGCTGGCCCGCGGCCGGCTCCGGGCTCGGCTCCTGCGGCAGCGGGCGGCTGGCCGAGGAGCTGGACGGGCATCGCCGGGGCTGGGGGCTGCAGCCCCTCACCGGGCGCATCCAGGACACGCCTCTCATCATCCCCCTGCTTCGGGGTGTGCCCCGGCACGGGCGGCTGGAGCTGCGAGGGGAGAAAAGGCGAAGGGTGAACCACCACCCCCGCCATGCACACACTGTCCTGTACAGCCACGCACTCCTCTGTACAGCTGTGCCCTCATACAGCCGTGTCCCCAGGCGTTTTCTCTCATATAGTAGTATCCCCATACAGATATTTTACCCCATACAGATGTTTTCCCCATAAAGCCGTGCCCCCATACAGCCGTGCTCCTCATACAGACGTCTGCCCATACAGATGTTTTCCCCCATAAAGCCGGGCCCCCATACAGATGTTTTCCCCATCCAGATATTTTCCCCCATACAGATGTTTTCCCCATAAAGCCGTGCCCCCCATACAGCTGTTTCCCCCATACAGATGTTTCCCCCCAAATTCCCCCTGGCTCTCACCTGGTCCCCAAAAGCGCCACCGGGGCCTGGACCGGCGGGCAGATCCAAACCGAGGCGCGCGGGGGAGCTTCCGGCCGCGGTGACGTCCCGTCCCGTCCCGCCCCCCTCCCGCGCATGGTACGGCCCTCCGGGATTCCCTCAGTAAGGCATGCGGGGAGACGGGAGTGGAGCTGGCCGCGTGGCCTAATGGATAAGGCGTCTGACTTCGGATCAGAAGATTGNCGTGTCCCCAGGCGTTTTCTCTCATATAGTAGTATCCCCATACAGATATTTTACCCCATACAGATGTTTTCCCCATAAAGCCGTGCCCCCATACAGCCGTGCTCCTCATACAGACGTCTGCCCATACAGATGTTTTCCCCCATAAAGCCGGGCCCCCATACAGATGTTTTCCCCATACAGATATTTTCCCCCATACAGATGTTTTCCCCATAAAGCCGTGCCCCCCATACAGCTGTTTCCCCCATACAGATGTTTCCCCCCAAATTCCCCCTGGCTCTCACCTGGTCCCCAAAAGCGCCACCGGGGCCTGGACCGGCGGGCAGATCCAAACCGAGGCGCGCGGGGGAGCTTCCGGCCGCGGTGACGTCCCGTCCCGTCCCGCCCCCCTCCCGCGCATGGTACGGCCCTCCGGGATTCCCTCAGTAAGGCATGCGGGGAGACGGGAGTGGAGCTGGCCGCGTGGCCTAATGGATAAGGCGTCTGACTTCGGATCAGAAGATTGCAGGTTCGAGTCCTGCCGCGGTCGCGCACAGAGCGCGGTGTTTGGGCGCTCTGTATTTTGCTGCTCCAGCCCGTGCCTCGCTTTCGGGGTTTGCTTGGCCCTGGTACCGGGCTCACCGCACTCGCGGTGCGCCTTTTGCTCGTGAGTTTAAGCGGCCCGTGGAAGGAGGCGGGGCGCGGGAAGCGGCTGCGTGCGAGCGAGCTGGGACGCTCAGGGTGGCGGGGCCAGCGGGCACGGCGCTGGTCCTTGTCACCCTGAAAGCTCCAAGCCTCGCGGAGAGGTTGGGGATGGAGCAGTGGGTGGAGAGCCGAACAGGAGCACTGGGTGTGGGACAGTGGGGTGTAGGGTGCAAGGAATGGATGCAGGTTGCAGGGAATGGGATGCAGGTTGCGAGGAATGGATGCAGGGTGTAGGGAATGGGATGGAGGGTGCAGGAAATGGATGTTGGGTGCAGAGAAAAGGCCATAGGGGCAAGGAATAGGATGTAGGGTGCTGGGAATGGGTGTTGAGTGAAAGGAATGGGATGCAGGTTGCAGGCAGGGAAAAGGCCACAGATGGAGGGATGGAAGGCAGGGCATATAGGGCTCCAGGAATGGGATGTAGGGTGTAGGACAAAATGTAGGATGCGAAGAATGGACTGTAGGGTGCAGGGTATGAATGTGGGGTGCAGGGAATGGGATGTAGGGTGCAGGGGAGGGGATGCAGGGTGCTAGGAATTAGGATGATAAGATGTAAAGTGTAAGGTATGGATGTAGGGTACTAGAGATGGGATGCAGGGTGCAGCGGATGGGATGCCAACTCTAGAGCAGGGGGATGCAGGGTGCAGGGGATTCAGGGTGCAAGCAATGGGGTGTAGGTTGACAAGGAAGGGAAACAGGAGGTGCCGAGGTGCGGACAGGTGGGTGCAGGCTCCCTGGACGCCGCAGGAGCTGTTCTGACCAGGACGGTGGCTCCGTGCCGTGCCGGGCCGGGCCGGGTCGGGCCAGGCCGGGCCGTGCAGGGCCGG
>VXBI01007222.1:87298-123491 GCA_013397375.1 Toxostoma redivivum
TGCAAGGGGAGAGGGGATGGTGAAAGGGAAAAGGAAGAGAGGGGAAAGGGAAAGAGGCGAAAAGGGGAGAGGGGAGTGCCGAGGAGGAAGAAAGGGAAGTTAATTGCAGGTGCAGAGCTGTGCAGGGATGCTGGTCGCCTCTCCCCCAGCCCAGCGGAGGTGCCGCGGGGGCACGTCGAGGCGGGAGGAAGCGGGGAGGGTGTAGAGGAGGTGAGACACCCGCGGCGCAGCCCCCGGCACAGNGAGCGGACAGACGGACGGACGCATGGCCGGCATCCCCGACGGAGGGATGTTTCTGTCTTTGGTTATCTAGCTGTATGAGTGTTGTGGAGCCATCATAAAGCTAGATAACCGAAAGTAGAAATGACTTCCAGACCTGCTCGCCCAGGGGAAGCGGCCGCACCAGGACCGGNAAAGCCCAGCCTGGCTGGAAAGCGCGGGAAAGGGGGCGCTGATTTAAATGAGGGGTCGGGGATTGGCTGGGCGCGGCGTGACGTCACTTCCCAAAGGGGGCGATTACCATGCGAGGGGAGTAGAAGTTGGGCAGCGGGGCGGGAGCGCGAGNGAAATGACTTCCAGACCTGCTCGCCCAGGGGAAGCGGCCGCACCAGGACCGGCAGTGCAGAGACGGCCGGACTCGCCGCCCTGGGGGCTCCAGGTAAGGGCTGCGGTTCCGCGGCCTCCCCGTCGGGCCGCTCCGGGCAGCCCGGGGCACCACGGCAGCAGGCGGGAGGGACGGGGACAGGGAGGCGAGCCCTGCGCCAATTCTTCCTTTGCCAAATAAATCCGGGCTTTAATTATCGGTTAAATGCACGTTGAAATTCACTCCTAGGCTGCGGGGTTTCGCGGCTCTGGGGGGATGGAGAGAGCGAGCACCCTCCCCAAATAAATCTTCCCCCCCCTCCCAGCCTACCGGTCAGACCATGAAACCTCCCAGCTTTTGAATATCTTTCCTTCTCTCTCTCTCTCCCCTGCTCTATTTTTTCGGCTTTGGATTTGATCCTGGCCTCCCTTGGAAGGTCAAGTTGGTGAGAATGTGATCACTTTTCTTGCGTGGTGGCTGTTGCTTTTGTCCGTAGCTGCGGGGGAATGCCCAGGGAAGGGGTCCCGCTGCTGGGTGCATGCATCCCTCCAGCGTGCAGCCACCCGGCCCTGAGGGTTCTTGGCGAGCCGAGTGCTTGGCAAGGCACAAAGCCTCCCTCATCTCCGCTGCAAGCCCCAGAAGTTGAAACATAATATGTATTATAATGTCTGACAAATAAAAAAAAAAAGGTGGAAAAAGAAAGAAAGAAAAGAAAAGAAAAGCAATTGGCACATCTGCATTCCGTTCCCATGGCGACACAAAGCACCGTGCTCTCCGCCGAGCCTCCCCAACACGTTTTCCCAGCTGGCGTGGGGCGAGCGCCCCTGGCCGGGGCCGGGGTCCCCCGGGCCCCCCGGCACCCTGGGGCCGGCTGGGACCATCGCCACCAGCCCCTCGCCCGGCGCTGGTCGCTCGCATCCCGCAGGGATGGTCCCCGCGCTGCCGTCAACCCGCACGGGTCGTGACAGCTCCGGGAAGGCTGCAGAGAGAAACCTTCCTGTGGCAGGGCTTGCGAGGGCTGCTAGCTGTCTCTCTGCCCCCCAGGAGATGCTGCGGGAGATGGGGAGGGCTGGGAAAGGCGCTGCCGCGTTCCCGCTACTCGGCGAGGTGGAGCGTGGGTACCCTTCTCCATCCTCTCCTCCGCAGTGGGCATCCCTTGCCGAGGGAGACGGGAGCACCGCAGGGCCGAGCCGCCCGTGCCCGGCGGCCTGCGGGAGCAGCGAGAGGTGGGAGCCCCCCGCACCTCGCAGGCACGTTTTCCACCTTCCCTTGCACGGGGTAATGGCGTCAGATGCCACGTAGGCCCGCAAAGCTAAATCTGCCTGTGCACCCTTCCAGGGCCAGCAAAGCACCGCCATAACCACAGTAAGGAAAAAGGATCTCAGCCTGAATTTGGCTATACCGGGAGAAAGAAAAGTTCTGAGGAGCTGTTATTATATATTCTAATGAGAAGTCATTGGAGAAATTAAAAAGGGCAGAGAAAGACGAAGACGCCAGCACTAATTCCGCAGGAAGCCTCCCAGGGAAAAGGCTGTGTGAGTGTGAACGCTGAAAAGCATGAAGGCCTGGAATTAGACTATCATTTAGAAAGCGTTACTAATCCGAAGTTACAGCAGTAATTCCATGATTTGCTGGGTCCCACACGCAGCGCCAGAATTAAAGATACGGATTTTCTAGAAATGTAACTCAACTGTGGCACCGAGTCTTGGCAAGATCCGAATGAATCATTCATTCCAAAGGCAGCGAAAGACGTGTCATTAAGAACCAACCTCCTTCTCTCCAGCCCATCTGGAATATGTACTCGATGCAATCCCAGAAATTGTGGAAGAGATCGGAGGTGGGGAGGAAGGAATGTAGTCCTTTCCCTCCTTTATTATGTTGGCTATTTTTAAGAAATAATTTTCCAATTATTTTCACAATATTGTGAGTGGCACTCAATTCTTCTCCTATTTATTTTTTTCCCCCTTTCATGCGCTAGCATCGAGTCAGGTGCAAACGGTTTCAGTGGAGATGCTTTAAAACTAGACTGAACAAAGCAGGAGGGAACTGAGCAAGGTGGTTGATGAATGCATTTATTCCGGAGTAATGATTTGATGGGGGATGGAGGAAAGAAACATTCAAATTCCTAATGAATGTAATTCAGGAGGAATCATTCAACCAGCATGTTAGAGAAAATCTGTTTGGTGGGAGTGTTCTGCACTGGCAGAACCCAGGAGGTATTTCTGTTCCTGGCTTTTGTAATTGCAAAAAGGTGAAAATATAAAAAGAGGATCTGAGGAAAAAAAATATACACACATATAATAAATGTCGTTGTGTGTGTATATATAAATACATCTATATATATAATTTTATTAAATAAAGTGGAAGTGTGGAAATCCGTGTCTACATGAGAACTCTTACAAAGGATTGATGCAAGCTTTTTCACCTTGCTATTCAATCAGCTGGTCAGAAACCACTCTTGACTTTTACTATTTTTTTTCTCCACAAAATCACCTCTCCTGAGCTGATTTTTCAGGTATTTTTTCAGGCCATGTACTTGGTACGCTTACTTCACAGCAGCTCCCCTGAAGGGGTCTGAGACAGGGACTGAGCGATTTGGCCTTTAATGTCCAGGAAAGAGAAATTGTGGTTGAATTTTTTTCTGGTGCTTTAATACTTCATTTTTGCCCCCATTGTTGGCATGAACCTCTGAGTGTCTCGAGGAAGTGTGAAGGCAGCACCCCCTCAATTAACAAGGGAGGTGGCAGTGAGTGGTGGGGGACAGTGGTGAGAATCCCCAGCTCATGTGTGCGTGGGTGGGGGGTGAGGCAGTGGATGAAGTCCCCCAGCAAATCTGTGCTTGTGACATACCTGCTGCATCTAGAGAGTCCCTGGCAGCCCCACCAACAGGTCTCTGCTTTCTGTCTTTTTTTTAAGTGTCAAGGGAGGTCCCCAAGGGTCTGTCTTTGGGCCAGGAATGGATTTTGGCTGGACACAGTTCCCTTTGTGGCTTTGCTTTTTGCCCTGTTAGGATAGCTGTTGGTTTGGATGGATCTTTGCCCCTGCATAGGCAAAACCCAGAAGGGAAGGCGTCTTTTTCGGGCGTGCTGAGAGTCCATGTCCTGGCATTCCTGGTTCTTTCTCTTTTCATTGGGACTCTCCTGGTGGAGCAATAGGATGCAGCGTAGGCCAAACGTGGGTGAGGTTCCTGGAGCTGGGTTGTGATGTCTTTGTTCTTCAGGCAGAGCTGGGGATGGGCAGAGGGAGACAGAAACAGAAGAATCGGCATGTGCCATTGGGGGATAAATGGAAAATATAACGTGTGGGTTTCACCCCAGGGAAATGATGCTCTGGGAGATCGCGTGCTCCAGCTCACAATTTCCCACCTTTTCCTAAAACTTGTCCTCCATGCAGTGAGTTTGGCTTGGTGCATGAGATGAAGGCAGTTTATACCAAATACCCGAGGAAGCCAAACTCACCAGGGCTCGGGGTGAGGTGGCGAGAGGCTGTTCAGGCCCTGCTGTTCGAAGGAGCTCCGCTGGAAGCCAGGCTGTGTGAGCATGCACACTTGGTTATGGATGAAATCCCATCAATGGGCATTTTTGTGGAACTGCCTGGCAATGGCGAGTTGCACTCTTGAGGCTGGGCTCAGCCATTTCTTTTGTCTCTCTTGGCTCCCATGCCCTCCCTGCACCCTTGATGCAAACAGGCAGTGCCTCCCTTTACCTACTGCTCTGCTCTGGCTTTGTCCATGCCGCTGGAGAAAGGGCAGAGCCCAGCACCTTGGAGGGCCCATCCTTGCATGTGGCTGTGGATGGGTGCTGCTCATCCACCAGGGAGGGATCACAGTTGCCTGCTGGATGCACTCAGGTGTCTGGGTGGAGGGAAGATGCTGATTTGGCATCTGCAGGTGCAAACACTGAGGTGTCTGGCACGTGGCGGTGCATGCACACCGTTCATGATGTGGGTACCGCGTCTCACCCTGACACTGCTGCTGCCACATCGTAGCCTCTCAGTCACCCTGAGTCTCTGGATGTCCCCAGGGGCCACCAGCATAAGATGGACATGTGGCTGCCCACTCTGGCTTCCCCAACACATGGTACAGGGTGTTGCCCTGCCCAGGTTGGGGATTTTGATGTTCCGTGCCCACAAGCCTGGTCACCTTAGAAAGATGTTTGCCAAGACCCAAACTGGAAAAACATCATCTTGTGCTTCTCGCCATCCCTCTGTCCCTCTGAGTGCACATGTTTGTGACCAGAGCTTGCATATGAGGCTGGGCCATCACACTGCCCACAGCTGGGCTCCCGGCATCTGCAGAGAGTCAGGATGAGGTTCTGGCTTTCGTGTTTTCTAATATTTATTCAGGGGCTCAGGTTTGGTTAGGAGCGTTTGTCTTGAAAGCTGAGGAGTGGGGGTAAAAAAAAGAAAATGGGGGGAGCAAAAGAACACAATCTCCGGCAGTTAGCTGTCTCTTGGAAACTCAGCTTGCTGTTCCTATAGAGGCTTTCTCTTTTCCTTCACCCTGGTCTGGCCTTAAGTACCACTTTAAGCGGGCTTTGCTCATTCACATCCAGGCTTCTTAGAGCAATTGAGCCCGCGGGGTTTTGAAAAGAAGGGACAGTCCTTCAATGGCAGGACCTTGGGCCAGGCTAATTGGTTTTGGTTCAAGGGGATACTGGATTTGTGAAAAGCCCAAAGACATCTTTCCCACGCCAAATCCCGGCTCTTCAGAGGGGGAAGTGAGGGGTGCTAGGTGGAGAAGGGAGCTGAAAGAGATGGTTTAGTTGAGGAACCTCGTAAGGACCCAGACGCCCAGCAGCCTCGGCAGGGATGGGGCAGTGCCCAGGGTGGCACAGCAGCAGGGGCACGGTGCCCTTCCTACTCGGGGCAGTGGACAGCGGTGGCTGGCTCCTGGTGGCATCTGGCAGCAGTGGCCTGGTTTCATTATAACCAGGCTTTTTCAGTGCATGCCAGATTCCCATGGAGATGCCACGAATGCAGGAAGGATGGGATGTGGGTCCAGAAACCAAATTGTGTTTGTGTGCTCACCTGTGCAGCTGTGGGGGGAATTTGTTGAGGTCTCTTCTATCTCATTGTGATTTAGGAATTTATTTATTTTTAAGCATTGACTCTCTCTGGCACCATTCCAGCAGTCCCACGACCTTTACTCTCCCCAATCCATAAAAATCACTTAATTATTGGGCTGAAAATCAAGGCTTGGAAACAAAGCCAGCTTATGGGACCATCAGTTCTTGATATATTTCCTGAGAGGACATATTTCTGGGCACTTTCAGACAGACCACGCAGCTTGTTGGATATGAGATATCAAGGCATTATTTATTGAGGAAGTCTTCACACTCCCTCATCTGTTATAATTAACTGATGACATTTTTTCTTAGGTTCAAAATATGGTGAAAAAAGTATAATTAGCACGAAGCTGAGGCACTGCATTAAAATGTCTCCTATAGTTAATGTAGGGTAGTCGTGCTATTTATTATAGGAGGAGCTGGCTCTGACCTCTGTGTTGCCTAACACTTTTTATTGTAAAGATTCTTGAACTTTTTTTTCTTTTTGAGAACCTCTGACACTCCCATTGTTTGCTGTGGGCCCTTGAAATTCGTCTGGGGGAAGCTCTTCGAGTCGAGAAATGCCTATTCTTTGTCCCTTAAATTCCTTTCAGGTTTAGCTGAATTATGAATTGTTCAGAATCGCGATTTCCCTTCGCTTGCCTCTTGAGGGGGAAAAAAATTAAAATTTATTGTTTTCCTGGAATAGTAATAACAGATCAGGAACAGGGTGAAACCATGGACTCCCACCACTTTATTGCAGAACTCTGGGCCAGCCAGAGAAGGTGGGAGGGTGTTCACAGCCAGCTCCATCACCCCTTTCCACCTTTAGGTCATACCCTTCCAGCACAGACCCTTCTCCTGGGAGAAAACTGCTCTGTGTTCTGGTGCCAGGAGGAAAAAGTGAAGGGTATGTGAGTGCATTGGCCTGGGCACTGCCAGCCCCAGCAGTCCCCTTCTCCACCGGCCCCGGGAGAGCAGCCTTCTGCCGCTGCCAGATAACATTAGTCCTGTATTTCATAGTGGCAGAAATCTGTGCCGAGGCTTGGGGCTTGAAATCTCTCTGCCCGCGCAGGATGAAGCAGGGATGGGTGCGGGGTGGAGGAAGGAGAATTTGTTACACTTGCCTACAATTGTTTTTCTTTTTGCTTATATAAACAATCTATTATTTATTAGCTATAAATAATGCATTTTTCTGTATGTTTAGAATGCACGTGATTTCTGTATATTAAAAATGTACATGGTTGAAGGCACCAAAGCAAGCACTGGCAAGTCAGGGGGTACCTGATTTCATTTTGACCATGAGACGTTAATTCAGCCTCTCCCTGCCCATGCCCTTACGAGGCTGACAACACAGTCACAGCCTATTTTTAGCTCACTCCCTCTTTTCCTGTCCAGAGTGGCTGCACAGCGAGGTGGAATTAAGGTTGCATGGACGGCCATAAATTGGACACTTCCTAACTTTGAAGTGCTTGACCACGCAATCTAGGCGAGGGCTCTTCAGGGCAGTATTTCTGCATGTGGCAGTAACTGCATTGGCTGGGGATGTCAGACACAGGGGTAGAGAAGCTGTAGAGCAGAAAAGACTTATCAGACTATTGAAAGTGTTTGTTTGAATAGGTGGGGGAGTCAACACAGCCTACACTTGATCTGAGCTAAATGACCAAGAAGATGTCTCCAAGCTGGGAGAGGGAAGCCTTTGTTCCTTCAGTCCCTGCCTTGATGTTTTCTTTACCTTTGGTTTTCCCTCATTCCCTCCTAAGGAGGTTTGGGCTCCTGCTCTTGAGGAGCCTTTGGCTTGTGTAGTGAATTTTTGTGCTGGTGGAAGCGAGGGTATCCCTAGGAATGTGCACACACATGCATGCTCCCGTCACCATACCAGCAGACGTGTGCTACCAGCTCACAGGTACTTGCTGATTGGCGTCCTTGCCTTGCCTTGCACACTCCCTCTTTCCCATGTCACTGTCAGGAGCCATTCCCCATGTTGGAGGGAAAGGAGAGGCCTTTGTGTTTTACATAGGAAAGATAATCTCTGTTTTTTTAACTGCTGGAAGAATTACTCCAAAGGTGATTATATGCAAAGCACATTTATCTTTGCTTGAAATAGCACTTTTTTGTTTTCTTTTTTTCCCTTTGTTTACTGATGGGTATCTCCATTCTGGCTCTTAGTAAGATGCTTGGCTGTCTGTTTTTGAGTGGAGTGGACACCTTGAGCAAATCAGTCTGGAAAGTAAGCAGCCCTTTGTTTTAATTTCCCAGGTATAGTGCAGTCACAGCCCCTTGCACATACCTTGTGCTGATACCAGAGCACTCTCCCCCAGCTGGCAGGGTATTTGCCCTGGGTTATAATTATTTGACCGAACAATTTTGTGTTTCCAGAATTCCTGGAACCTGATACCTGCCTGGGGCTGTTTCTGGATTGGCACAGGTATCGAAGTGTCCTGCCTTCAGTTTTCCATTGTTTGGGTTTGGCTCATGTTTCATGAGCATCTCTTTTGTAACTTTCCCCCTCTCTCCTGCCTCTCAGTTCAGCAAAGGGCCTGTCTATCTGAATGCAGGCAATAAACATCTGTTCTCACCCTCACTTCTGTTAATGAGATAGAGACAGGTAAGCATCACACATACCAACTTCTCTGCTCTCAGCAACATCAAGGAAACGGTGACAAGTTATTAATGGAAAGTGATGGTCTGGGTGCTAATTAGTGCTTCCTTTTCAACTTTTACCTACATGTCTGCCGAGATGCCCATCCCAGCCTCTCCTCTCTCCCTGCATCCCTTTGTTTCCAGCGTGTTCTGTGTTCACTGTGCACATCCCATGTCAAAGAGTCTTCTCTATTTTTTCCCTACTGATCACTTTCTGCATCCCTTCATTCCCTTTTTTTTTTCCCTTTTCCCTGGCACCCTCACCCTTCTGAGGTTGTTCCAGCAAAAGAATAAGCATACTATTATAGTAGGATCTGAAAGCTTGGGGAAGGTATATGTGAAGTTGGTCAGGAATTGCTCATCTTCATCACTGGGTAGTAATATTTGCTTGTGGCACTGGTGCATGGGGTCAAATTACCCTGGGGATGCGAGGTCAGAGATCTATCCCCTCTTCCCACAGGTAATGCTGTAGGGAGCCTCCCAGCAGCTCACAGGTCTTGATCATGGAGCAATTAGTATTTAAAACAGATCTTCTGGTAATGCCCAGAGACCTAGTAGCACAGGCCTCCATGGTGTGAGCCTGCAGGAGATGACAGGTCCTGCCCCAGAGAGTTTGTGATCTAAACCCTAAATGATTTTGCTGTCCACCAGCCCCTGGTTTTTTTAATGGCTGGTTTTTGAGATCCACCCCAATTTATGCTGCAGCAGCTACATGATTCCTGGTCTCAGCTTGGTGCCCGGTCTCTCCCGTTTTTCTTTCTTCTGGTCCCTGGGCTCTGCCCCTTCCCCAAGGACACTAATCATCCTCTCCTCACCTTTTCTGCATGGGCTGTGGGTTTCTTGCTGCCAGGCTTGTGTCCCAAGGAGCTGCCTAATCTGCCCCTGTCATTCCCAGTCACAGGCTCTGCACACACCATAGCTTTATGGGGAATGCTTGCAGGGCAGTGGGAAGAGGCAGCCATGGTTTGCACATCAGCTAATTAATTTTCATGACTGAACGATGCTGCCTGGTCTCTTGTTTATACTCCTCGCCTCTCCCCTTCTCCCCCTCCTCTCTGACACACACACAAGACGACACATCTCGCAGGAACGTCAGCATCCTTCCACAGCCTTGAGACGCGAGCAGTTATTCTGTTGGCTTGTCAAACGTGGGTTTCCCTGCTTCATGGTACACAGGGGCCCCCTGTTTCACATTTGCTGATTCTTATTAGACCCAGCGCGCCAGGGCCCCATCTCTCCCTGCAAAGCAACGCGCTGCATCCCATCCATAAATCCAACCCTGGAACAAAGCCTCTTCTACCCTGCCCCATATTTCTACCCAGCCTGCCCGCTTTCCTCTCTCTCTCTCTCTCTCCCCCTCTCCCGTGCTGAAGGTTTCCTAGTGCCAGGGAGATATGATAATTCTTGTGAAGAGAGCATGAAATGCCTCTGCTCTTTGTGTCTGTTTAATTCAATGAGAATCCCAGCCCCAGATGTCATGAATGGTGGGCTTTGTGCTGGCCCTTCCTAAGCCCTAACCGCCAGCCCAGCTCTCTGTCTTTCTTGTTTCCCACCACTGGATACTGATTAACAAACTAAATTATTTTTCCTCCCTAATGATGTTTTCCCACTTTGCCCACCAGGCTGGAAGAAGCCACGGGGAGGAAAGAGTTTGTGCAAAGGATGAGATAGCCAGGGAGAAAATTAAAGAGACAGTGTTGCTGTCTGGGCTCTGGCAATGCAGGTCCACTGGGCTTTATTTCCTTATTAGAGAATGGGGTCGTGTCTGGCTGTATTTTACGTGGCTGGGTGTATTTCAGCTGAGGGACGGGCTTCAAACATCTGCACAATGTATGCTCTGGAGCACGCCAGGGTCTGTAACTCACTTGCAATTGTGTGTGCAAGTTTGCACAGCCCCAAATTTAAGGTCTCTTTTCCAAACATGAGTGACATGTGGTAATTACTTGACATCCGTCCATGCATATGGGAACCTCTTTCTAATTGAGACAAATTCTCTTTTCCTTAATCAGACATGACTGAGAATTCCTGGAGTGGGATGCCTTGGGAAGGGCTGGGACGTCTCCACCTGGGCAAGGAGAGGTGAGTCTCTGGAAGTCTTGCTGAAGGATCAAGTCCAAGTCATGCATGGGAGACCAGCTCTTTTACCTGATCCACAGCCCCACAGCCAAATTCCCAGCCAGGCTTTTGAAACAGGGCCAGTTGTTAGCTGCTGCTAGAGAAGACCAGCAGCAATAATCCAGGGATCCTAGATGGAGCTGGAGGCAGGTGGCCAAGGCAGGATTGTGCAGAGCCACCTGCTTCTTTGAGCCCAGCAGCGCCTTCTTGCTGGACACCAGTGAAGCTGTGTCCAGCAAACACCCTCCTGGAGCAGTAAAAGAGGATGGGTGTCAACCTTGTGAGTAGAAAAGATGGTAGGGAGGGAGAGAACCTTTTAACAATCTGGGGGTCTGAACTGTGCCATTGGGTGTCATTGAGAGGGGGTTGGTTTGGCATTTTGATTTAAAAAACCCCAAACAAACAAAAAACCAGAGCCCCTGTGTTGGTGGTGTGGACTCCTCTCAGGTGGGACACAGGAAGCGACAGGTCTGATGGACAGGGCATGACAGAGAGCTGGGTGTGCTTAGGAAGGCTCTAGAGTGGTGCAGTGCTCAGCCCTGTATTTATCAGACAATACAATATATGTTTTTATCTCTCACAATTGAGAGCTTGAGTCAGAGAGGCTCAGAGCTCTACCTTTCCCTGTGCAGGTCTGGGAGGTTTGTGCAGGCTCAGCTTGTGCAGAGGCTGCCCCTGTCAGAGCCATGCCAGTGCTGCAGTACCCAGCCATAGTTCCCCTTTTCCTCAGCTTCGATTCAAAGGGGGAATAAACAGGGAAAAAGGAGTTGTTTGCCTGCACCCACCAAGCCCCTGCAAGCACATCCACTGCATCCAGCAAAGCACTGCCTCACGTATGGCCTTTGCTTCCCACTGCAGTCACATCTGACCCTTATTACTTCTGCAAGTTAGAACAAGGCAGAAAAAATGGCTGTGCAGTGAGTTTCTTCATGCGCCAGGATTTATTAAGAACAATAGGGGAAATCAATCCATCTATGTAGAATACATCGCAGGCTGCAATGGGATAAAGCATTTATTCCGCTCTTGAAGGGTAGAGCTATAACTCATGGGAGGCAAAACCCTTAGTGCTCTAGAGTCCCTTCCCTTCATGTGTGCAAAGAAATGCTTTAGCCCATGGCAACCCACCAGCTATTGAATTTGTGTGGAGAATCTGCCGTCCTTCCCCTTTGCTGGCCCCTTTTTGGAAGGCGAGTCACTCATTAAAACACACCTCTGGAAAAATGAAGGGGCTGTCGGTTCGAAGGCATCTCTGCATCTCGGTTTTACTTTAAACAGAAAGGGAATAGAAATGTCTCAGTGATTTAAAAGAAACCCCCCACCAATTTTGAATGGACAGATTGTGCTTTAACCAACGCAGGATTTGCTGCAACTTTCTGCTGATGCCCAAGGACCAGGCACTGCAATCACAGCAGAGAGGGATGGGTTGGAGTGCTGTGACAAGGCAAGATGCTGTGCAGGGAGATGTGTGTTGTGCAGCTGAACCCCTCCAGTGCTGACTAGATAGATGTGTGTGTATATATGTAAGTACTCCCTGTGCCCAGCTCTCTACTTGTGGTAGAAGGCATGCGGTGCAAAGACTGGAGCAGTAGTTAGCAGGGGCAAAAGGTGACCAGGATTTGTTATAATCTTTCTGGGTGTGACAGAGTGTGAAGCTGGGGGGGGCTGGGGGGGTTGGCATTAATAGTGAAGTGGTACTTTCACTAAGCCTATTTTCAGTGGGTCTAATCTATGTTGTAGGAAGAGGATCTCTTCCATAGGGCAGACCCAGTGAGGCTGGTGAGTTGTTTGGAGGGGTCTGGGCTGCCAAGGAGAACAGGCAGTGGGAAGCGAGGCAGTTGAGCAGACATGTCAGACGGCCTTCCTCAGCAGAGATGTCTTGGTAGGTAGCGTGCTGTTGGGCAGATGGGGTTAATTCTTACACCCAAATCAAAAGGCAACCGAGGGGGGAATGTTTTATTAATGAAAGCAGCCCTTTGTGAGTATTCCTCCTGAGGCACGTTCCCTCCACCCGCTGCCTTCCCCCCTGGCTGCTGTCTGGCCCCACATCTTGCTCAGTACCTGCTCAGCTGCCACTCACCCACTGATAGGTTTCATCAAGAAATGTCTCCATGTGTGTCTGAGTCCTGGGTATGTGGGATGGGAGGAGGAGGAGAGATGAGTCTCTGGCCATACTGGAGATAGGGGTTTGCCACAGGCAGGCAGAACTCGGGCTGTCACAGGTTGCACGTCAGCCCACTGATTGCTGCAATGGTGCTGCAGGAGTCACCTCTTGCTGGCACCAAAGAGCAAGAGAAACAGAGTGCAAGGTAAAATGCAGGTTGAAAGTGGGTACTTCAGTGGGTAGGGGATGAAGGGAACAGCTGGAGATTGGATTGGCAAGGTTGGAAGTGCCTTGCCCACCATTCAGTCCCCTTCCCATCCCGCCACCTCTCTGCCTGCCAAGCAATGGGCTCCAGAGAGGAGCAGGGGATTTCTGTGCACCCAGAGAGCAGACTCTTCTGGTCTTTCTTTCCCTGCTGTATCCCTCTGCCCGTGTCCTCGGGGGCCCTGGACACCTTGTTCTGTTAAAGGACAGGGCCGTGGGAGTGGCGAGGGCTGTGTGTGGAGATTATTTCTGTCGCTTTGTTAAAAATAAAACAAAAGCTGGTTTATGACAATTGATTCAGGAGAAAGAGGAAGTGGAGCTCAATTCCCAGAGCACCTTTTAGCAAGGCTCTGCATGCGCGGGCGTGTGTCGTACGCGTGTCAGAACTGAGCACCCACGGAAGGCCGGGTCGGGAAACCTCACATGGAAGCGGGGAAAAGACCCCAGTGCACGGCTGCTTCCCTGAGGGAACCCCCGCAGGGCTAATGTTTGATCTGAGGCTCCCTTGTACTCCTCTGAAACCTTGGGATGTCAGGAGCTCGAAGGGAGCCTGGGATGGAAGAGGATGCTATTTGCATTTTCCTATGAATGCATCTATTTGTATAAATCTAGTGTCTCTGTGCATGTGCACACTCCCCTACGCATGCATTTGTTTGAAGAGCAACACACTGTCCCCGTAGCGTTCTCCGCTCAGGGCCAGAACTGGTTAGTCTGAAATTCAGACTCTTCCTGGAGGAGCTGCAGCTCCCCTCCCTGCTTCAAATCTAGCAATGGCTGTGGACATAGGAGTCCCGAGATGGTTCACCATGCGATAGCAGAGTTTCATTGTGGGGGATGAAGGCTCCCCCTTTCAAATTTGCACAGACATCAAAAGAGTCTGGAAGGTTCAAACAGATCACAACGTAATCAAAATGCCAAGCCACCGTCTGCTTCTGCCTTTGGGTTGACAAGCAGGATTAGCACCCAAGGGAAGCAGGGTGTAATAGTGTTTCACGGGCACTGTGAACAGCCCAGGAGTGTGTGGAGTACAGAAAGGTTAGCCGAAGGGCAGGTCTAGCTACAGACGTACGGTTGGGGGGCGGATTTTAGAAGCAAGGAGCTCTACACGTACAACCTCCGTGGGTATTTACTTTAGCAGAAGGCAGGACTCTCCTGTATACCAGTGATGTCACGCTGGAAGCAGTTTAAGCTAAACTGGAGAAAGCCAGTTTAAGAGTGGAGATGTGCACCAGCGTGGCGAGGAGCAGCAGCAGTTGACCTATAGTGCTGTCATTATAATGGTGTGGTTTTCCATGTAGACAACCCTGGAGCGGAGCAGCTAGCCTGCCATCCCTTATGTTTCACTGTCTAGCTGAGATGTATAACATGGTCCTGCCTGCATGCAGTTGCAATCACCCTCTGGTTCTCCACAGAGTACTGGAGCAGATGCCGAATTTTCAGTGTGTGTTGTGTGCCTATTGCACCGTGTGAAATAGTCCCATCATAGCTAAAGACACATGAAATGCTTCCCAAATACTGCTTTAGTGTCAGTAATTGCTGGTCTTGTCCTGAGGGCATCCCGAGACCAGAGATGAGGGTTCCTTGGTTGGTATTTGGTGTTGCTCATTTGGAGAATTGAGCAACACTGATGTGTCCACTGTAAAGCTCCCATGGAGTGAGAAATATATCTGTAGCTTTGTCTGTGTCATCTGTGTAACCATGCGTTTTATAACTGACCTTGTTTTAAATTTGTGTTAAATTAAGGTTTAGGAAGCTCACGTCTTCTTTACTGATATCTCTGCAGTTTTGGTTTGGGATTTATTTCGTTTTGGCCAGGAGAAAGGCATATTTTGCCCGTTACTTACTCTCTGATGGCTGGACAGGTGACATCTTGCCTTGTAGCTCTCGGAATGCTCTATCTGTCCAGGCTGTATCTTCCAGGGGCAGTCCAGTGCCTGGCAGGCTTCAGAGCTCGCTGGGACACAGTGAGGCAGGCACTGGCCTATGTGGGGATAAGCCCACTCGTGTCCAACAGTGGCCCTTGGCAAGGGCACAGCCACCTCTGTGGCCACAAGCAGGGCCCAGGCAATGTGTGCTGCCTGGTGAAGATTGTTCCAGCCAGAAGGGCTGTGGAAAGAGCTGTGGGAGTGCCGCGTGCCCAGCACCTTGGCACCGTGAGCAGGGCCCGAGCTAAGATGGCTGCTCGCCAGCCTACTCTAGCCCACCATGGCAACTCCTTTTCTTCTGGGGCCCCCCCTTTACTGGCTGCCACTGCTCCCGGGTGCCCACTGCCTCAGGGCTGGTGGAGGGGAGCCCGCTGGGATGGGCCAGCTGCAGGCCTGAGGCAGCGTGGGCCCCGGCGGCCATTTTGCGGGAGGCGAGCGCCGCCTGTAAGATGGCCGCATGGGCATGAGGTGGGGTGCAGCGCTGCCTTGTCCTCGCCACGCTGCCTCCCTCACGCCGTCCCCTCCTTATCTTGCTAATTACCGATGAAGGCAGAACAATAACGGGAGCTGGCATGCCCCAGTTCTTTCTCTGCCACCTCCTTCCTCGGGCGGAAAATCTGCGCGCACACCTCCCCCCCACCGCCCGCCAGCCCCTCTGTGATATTAACTGAATTAACATACTTCCTAATTTGCCCTGTGTTTTTCCTGCGCCGGCTCCCAGCCGCCTTGTCATGGCTTCTCCAACTGGTGGGGAAGAAGCGAATGCGTTCATCCCCTCCGCTCGTTTGGTTGTATGCGAAAAATCCTTAATGACATCTAAAAGGGGTGGTGGGACAATAGCCCACGCGGGGTTTGGCAGGAGACGTGCGATATTTACCCCGCCAGACCATCCTCGCTGCCTCTTTGCCGAGGGATTACGACGGCCGCCGTCCCCGCGTTCCTCCATTTATTTATTTTGCTGGTGGCGGGGGGGACACGTTGGCACGCGGCTGCTTTGTGCGCCTTGCTTCACCTATGAAAAGGACATATTAAGGTGTTGCCATAAACCCCCGGATGACAAAGAAAGCTCCTTTCTCTTCTGCTTGTGGGCAACAATGACAGAAGCCTTTAAAACCAAGAATTATTTTCCCCCCCAATTGCAGAAGGCTTCCCCTAAAAGGAACTTAAATATATACCATTAATTCTAAAGCGCTGAGCTCCTGCTAACTATGCCATGCTTTTTGTTTCTGATAGTATTTGTCCATTGCAGAGAGCAAGCCAAGGATGCGGAGACTCCCCCGCCCTCCTCCCTTTGTTTAAGTGACAAAATGTTTCTATGTTCTTGTTTAGAAAATAAACCTTTGTGGGTTTTCCAGCTTTTAGTTTTATTTTTTTCCCATTTATCGTGGTGTGAAATCCAAACTCCCCTTCTTCCCAGATCTTGGGAATCCATGTTCCTCATGATCAATTTTCCCTCCTTTATCTAAAAAGACAACATTATTTTATAGCATTACTCTGAAAATGCAGCAGTTATATTTTGAATTTGAGTATTCAGAGCTTCAGGATATTGCAATATTTTTTTTTACAAGCGATGAATGAAATGCAATGATTTAAGTGTGTAATGCACAATACAGATGCCATGCATTGTAAATACATTTCAGGGGCATAAAATCCAACACAGAGAGCCGGTGTTCCACGAAAGCCGGGAGTCCAAAAATAACTGTAAAAATGAATTGTCTGTCGGGACGAATCTCTCAGATCCAAGCCAATATTTGCAAGGTTACAATATACAACTGGCTTACTTATTGGCATAAATATCTCATTTTAAAATGCCTATGATAAACTGAAAAAGAGGTGAAGGAGATATTTGACTGATTACTGGATGCCATGGATTCTCTGCATTTAATTTCATACTTACATGCTACTTACTTATCCCATGTTTATGGGTATGCGCTTTAGCTTCATATAAATCTCTACTGTCTGTCTGTCTCACTGCGTTCTTTTCTCTTCTGCCATCCCATCTGCTTCTCATGGTCCTTCTCCTGAATCCACAACACAGGATCTGATGGGGATAATGGGAATCCGCCTCTGGTCTCTATCATAAACATGCCAACGTGGGCTATTGTGTCGGGAGCCGGCGGTCACCAGATGGTGCTTGGTTGCCCAGGGTCTGTGTCGCTCGGTTTGGTCTCTTGATAAACCAACAGCTCCTTTAGCATTTTGTTTTCCCCAAGATCTACCTACTATGACTGAGGATGGTGTAAGGACCTTGGGTAATGAATCCCAAGGGATGAAATCCTTCTGGGTGTGTTGGGCAGTTTTGCAGCCTCAGCTACGCAGCTATGAGCTACCCTTGCAGCAGAGGTTTGTTAATCCCTGTGCTCAGCCGTGTTCACCCTGTCTGCATTCCTGGAAAGGAAAATGAGTGGGGTAGTTTGGGACTGAATGCTGTCTCCATGTGAAAAGCGGTCCGTGTCAACCTAAGCAGACATCTTGCTATCTTTATGTACTGGGCTTGGGAAGACAGGGCAGAGACATCTCTGTGATGCAGACAAAATCAAGCCTTCTCCTCTTGCCTGGGCTCACAGACAACTCTTGAGTGTCGGCAAAAGGACTGGCTTGTGCAGGTATCATTGAGAGATGGAGATGTTACAGAGTGACTGAGGTATGGGGCTTTCCCTGTGAAAAAATGTCCTCCAGTCAGGAGAGACCCAGGGACAAATCCTGCTCTTCATTATGTGCCTGTATGTCCTCAGGAGGTCCTGGACATTGTTGTACATGTGAGCTGCAGAGCGGGGATTAATGCAGAAATAAAGATTGAAGATAAAAACAGTGAGAGCAATGGCTCTTCCTGAACACAGACAGATGGAGAGAGCCTGGCATAATTACATTTAGCAAAGGGCCGCCATGAATGAAACCAATTAAAGGAGAAGCAATGCTCATATGAGAGCGATAGGGAGAGAGGAAAGCAACCACCTCTCTGGGTCTTCTTGGGGATCCATCTTCTATGAGAGTGAGTCACGTACAGTCCCCAAGTCAGGGGTGAGCTTGTGCATGCACCTGCCTCCTGGCTTAGGGGGACTTTGCTTATCTGCCATGGTGAAAAAAGAAGGAAATGGGAAACATCGGGTGCTGGCGGGGCCGGCATGGAGCTGGCTTGCAGCCAGCCCCAGCCTCGCCGTCTCCATTGTCTCATGGCTTTAATGCGTGCCTAGAAATCCAGTATTTAGGATTCAGGTTACCATTGTAAAGCAGAAAGGTCGTGCTCAGCGCCACTTGGCGTGGATTCCTCTGGCAGCTCTTTTGCCTGCATGCCCCATGTTGGGACGGTGTTGGCAGAAGGCCTGGGGCCAGGAGGCTGCAAGGAGCACATCTTTGCTGCCTCTGGCATGGTGTATGCACCTTGCAAGGGATGCTGCTGGCTTTGGGATTTAGGGAGGGCAGCAGGAGGTGTCCAGAAAGCCACACAAAGGAGAGGTTTGCATTTCCTGGGCAGCCAGAGCTGAGCGTGCCTTGCTGACAAGCTTGGCATAAAATCTAGCAAGGCAGGATCAATGTGTCTCTTCCTTTGGCTCTCACTTGGTGGGAGCTTCACAAATAGCTGCTGCTGGTGGCCAAGGCTAAGAGAGGCTTTTGGGACTGTTCCTCCTGATTGCATTTGTAGTCCCAGAAATGGCTGTTTTCCAGCTTTCTTCCCTTCTTCTACTATCCTGCTCTCAAGGGAAGGCGCCTTTTGGGTAGAAGAGCAGCTGGCAAGGCTGGACTAGAATAATTCACAGGGGTTTTAGAGCAAACCTTGGGATTTGGGGTGTCTGTTGCAAACCCCCAGCAACTGTAATCAAGGACTGTTTAAAAGTCTCAGTTCTCACTTAAAATTAATAGAATTATGCTAACAAGAAATGTATTTAGGGACATCTTAATTGCAGGGAAAATTCTGGAAACAAGTCAAAGACCTTGTAGGGCTTAGTCATTATCAGTCTGAAAAAAACTCCTCCAATTATTTGGTTTTTGGAATGAGTCTTAGCAATTTTGGGGATCAAGACTCAAAGCTCAAGGCTGAGAGTGCAGGATGCTGCATAACACCCAAACAGGGAGTAACAGAGAGCCTGACAACTCAGAGTGTCATAGATCACACTAGGGTGGATAACAACTGGTTTGGGTATCATTTAAGCCCCTAGACACACTGAAGACTCTCAGGAGTCAGGTCCCAGCCACTGTATGGCTCTAGGCACAGAGAGAAACTTAGGCACAGAGGTCTGTGGTCCAGAAGGTAGTAATTGGTGATGTTGGTCCCTGGCACCCTATTCTACAAGAGAGGGATGCACATTTCTGTATGTGCTAATGAAGGTGATGGAACAAGGCTGTACAGATGCAGACTGGCTGTGCCTGTGGATATGTGTGGCTCTGTCTCATTCTGGGAACAGCTTGAAAAACAGTATTTTACTTCCACACTGCCAGGACTCAGAAAAAAAAAGCTTTTTAAAATTTATTTGGTCCTTGCTTTAACTGGGAGTTCATGTACTGTGTGCAGCACTGTGAAAGACTCTGCTTAAGAGCCAGAGAAAGAGATGCTGTCTCTGTGGTGTCCTCACAGGACTGTGCAGGATCTCCCCAGGCTGCTGCATACGTGTCCCAAGTTGCCACTTGGACCAGTGACTCAAGGGAATGTGCTCCTTCAGTCCATTTGTGATACATTTCATAGGTATTGCCTTGGTCCCAGTGGCCACTTGTCTAAATGTGCTGTCACCAGTGTGAGTTTTAATACATCTTATGCAGAAGTGTACAGGAGCTCTCCAGAATGAAGGGCAAACTGCATGTGTGAGTCTGGACCTGTACGAAGCCTTTAAGGCAGTTGTGGTCCTGCACTGTCCCCAGGCTGGGCTTCCTGATGTTGTGGCTCTAAGGAGCAGAGTAGAAGTAGAGGGCTTCTGAGTGGGTGCAAGGCTGGGACCCATCTGACTCATTTTGCTTGCAGTCAGGTGAATGAGTGATGTGTCACAGCAAGCTGAGAGCTTGGGGAGGAAACAAATGGCTCACATAGATAAGAGCTGGATGTGGGGAGCCAGCAGGTGCCTATTCCCTTGCAAAGATCCTTCCTGCAGCTTGTTGCATTTCTGTAGGCTCTGACTGACTTCTGCCTCCTTGCCTCTTTCTCATCCCCAAAGGACAGAGACTGAAGGAGTGCCTGCTATTGCTGCAAGAGCTTGAGGATGTGGTAGGAAGTGGCTGGTCTCTGCTACCTAATTAGCAGCATGGCTGAGTGCTGGGAAACAAAGGCTCCGGTTTCTACACTCTTCATCCTTCTTCCCTTCCTTCCCAGTCCCTAAAAGAAACCGCCCTGCTGATACCATGGGATGTTTCCACAGATACCTCTGTGGGTCTGTGGATGTGGAGGGGACTGTCTGGTTGTGTGCAGTGGGATGAAGATGGGGATGGTGTGCTTTATTCCTGACTTGGATCAAGCACTCAGGGAAGGCGTGGCTGGAGGAACAGGGATGCATGTCTTCTGCTTGGGCTATTTCCAGCTGCAGCTGTCTCGAAGCTCTGCAGAGTGCCCTTCTGCCTCCTTTGGGGAAAACCTGCCTGTGATGACCCATTTGGGCATGGAGCAAGCAGAACTGGCCACAGATGCCTGCTGCAAGAAAGGCTTTGCCTGTTCCATGCTCCAAAGGCAGTACCACTCTACTGGGATTGTGGCACCAGTGATCAGTGGGGCCAGTGTGCTTGGCTAAGGGACTGAGAGCTGCAAGGGCTCTGCTGGGGAGGGATTCTCTGCATCTTGGGGAGTTTTCACACCTACATCCTCTGATCAGACCCACTCAGTGAGAGTCATGGTGGCAGGCAGAGTGACACAGGGGTGTTTGAACTGTGTGCTGTACTCCTGAGGGACTTGCTTTATGGCTGTGCAGAATTAGTCTGTGTTTTCTAGGCCACCTTTGAAAAGTGGCTGAAAATTTGATTTCCATAGCCTAAAAACTGAACTCTGTGTTTGGCTCCTGAAAAGACAGTCAAGGACTAGAAATCTCCTGTGACCTGAGAGCCCAGCCAAGCTCTGAATGGCTCAGTGAGAATCGAAATGGGCTTTGCAGTTTGCTTTTACCACAGTCTAGTTTACCGCTGTTGTTCCCCCGGTTAGCGCACAAGTGCCACACTGGGGAGCTTCCCAGCTCCTCTCTGCTGCCTGAAGTTGCTAGGGCAGAAAGGCTGGTTTGGGAAGGACTGGAGTGGTGGCTGTCAAGACTGGCACCTCTTTAGTGCTGTGTTTTCATGGCTATGCTTGGAAAGGGCGGGTGGGCGCGAGGCCACCAAGCCCTGAGAGGAGGGCTGTCTCTGATGATGACCACTCATTTTGCCATGCAGCCCTGAGGAGCGGGAGGCTGTGTGTCAGCCCGATGGAAGCTCTCTGCAGGTCCTGCTGCCCGGGGAGCTGGCAGTGACACATTTCTGACACAAACTGAGAGGAGATGCCGGCGTGAGATCCCAGTCATGTCATCTGGGATCAGGTACCAAACCCAGCCGTCGCTGCAAGCCATGAAGGAAGCAGCTGCCCCAAGCGATGGTGAACATGATCCAGAGCTAATCCCGAGGCGTCTGCTCCCTGTGTGTGCCTGTGGCAAGGTGCTATCCTCAAGGTCTCCCAGCCCCACACCACAGCTGCTGCCGGGACTCCGTGGCTCTGTGCAGAGTGGAGCTGTGGATGCCGGAGGGATGCTGGCTGAGGATGAGATGGGTTCGCACTGGGCTTGCGTTAGATGACGGGTGCTGGCTCCACAGGGTGCAGCCACAAATATCTCGGGGGGATTTGCTTTCCTACAGAGCCTATTGCTCTCACAGGAAGATGGAAAAATTTGGGTCCTAAAGGGATGAACATTGCCTGCACTTTGAAGGCAGACATTCCAGGAACCATAGAGAAAAAAAGACACCCACTGATTTTTTTTTTTTTAATTTTTTTTTTATTTCTCCCTGTTTCTGTCTGCCTATCAGCCTGTCAGCCAGCTAGATGCTAATCCACAGCAGCAGCAGCACAAATAAAGCTAGGCTAGAGGGATGCTAATTTATGCCTGGATTTCATGCTTTGTTTTACTTCCCCACTTTATTGGACAGAGTAGGCTTTGTGAGTGACGTAAAATGTTGCGTGTGCTCTCCCCATGGCAGGTTCTTGCACATGCAGCAGGAGAAGTTCATTTCTCTGTAGCCCCTGCTGCCTTGCACATGCCTTCCTCTGCCTCCCCTGGATCTTTTTAGGGGGGTCACTCCTGATAAACCCTAATCTGATGAGGACTCCCTCTAAGTTTTGTTGCACTCTATGTGAAACCCAGGGATGTGTTTCCAGTCTCATCGTGTCTTCTCTCATGGTGCCAGCATTTATGCATCTAAACTGTAATTTTTTATGCTCTTGCTGGGTAACCGGACTTTAGCCTTGGCAATTTGCATGAATAAATGTCATGTAAAATCATCTGCTCGTGGGTAGTGGCCAGCCAAAAAGTTATGTTGTGAGGCAATCTGTTCTGAGTGATCTGTTTAATGAGATGTTGAGATTTACAGCTCTCAACGTCCATGGGGAAAAGCATGTATAGATTTAAGATCACAGCCCTGAGGTGACTTTATTTGTGTGGTACAAGTAGGTGAGGAGTTCTATTACTTGTTGGGAAACTCAATGTGTTAAACTGTGCTGTTGGGCATTTAAAATGCCCTGTCATAAAGGGAAATGTAAAGAAGGGAGGTGTTAATAACAGAGGGTCTTGCATGGTTCTTTGCAAGAGTCTTGCATGGGATCCCCACTGGAACCTTAAGAATATTGGAAAGGATGGGTCAGCCACCAGAGGCAGGGAATGGATGTGTTGGGGATTTGCTGAGGTTTTTGTTTTCCATTAGAGGCAAAGGGAAGGAGATACCCAAATGCCGTTGAGTCTCTGTGCTTGCCAGGCTGGTACAGACTCTGTTCTTGCAGCCAAAGCTCCGTGAGCAAAGCAGCAAATAACTGGGGAAGGAGAGAACAGGCAAGACAGAGCTGAAGGAGGCTTTGAAATGGTCACACTGGCAGGGATTTATTAATTCCATTGCTTTTTCACTCGGTTTTCTCACAACTCCTGCTGGCCTCTGCAGAGCAAGTTGAGGGGAAGAGCTCAGAGGTGGGTCCTGTAGCAAGGTCTGCCCTCAGCTTCACCAGGTTAAATCCTAAGTGAGGATTTAATTGTGTTCAGTAAAAGCTGCCCAAATTTACAGCATGGAAATGAGAGCAGAATCACGAGTGTCCTTGTTTCCTTTTACCATCAAATAGATTTTCTCAGCCTTGAGTTCTGCAAGCTGATCTCTGTAGGGTTTTATTTCATTCGCTGTCTTCATTGCCCTATTAAAACAACAGCTCTGTCCCCAAGTCCCTGCGTGTCACTGTGTGTCGAGTGCTTATCCCTGTGTATTGGGGCACCGGAATGTGGCAATAAAACTGCTCGCAACCACTTGTTTGGATAAAAAGCACAGATTTGCTTACTTGGCAGTAGTTTCCATTTTTTAAGCAGAAATGTTTGCACAGGTGACTTTTTTATCGCAATGGTTGTGAGGAAGAAATTTTTTGCCTCATGTACATTCTTGGGTTTCTGTGTGACATTTTGCCCAGCCTTGTTTAGTAATGTCCAGGAATTTCCTAGCTTTTCTCTTATGGAAAGCACACAAAGGTCTGGGGGGTGGATCTGACTGCAGAAGCAATGTCGGAGGAGCAGAGCTACCTCTGCCCACCAAGGCAGGGCTCATGTGGGTTTGCATCACAGCTTTTCTCTTCTCTTCTCTGACTAAGCTAAAGGACAGGAATAGTTTTTACTCCTAAGGTGCACCTGTTTGTGTAGGAGGATGTGGGATTGTGGCATTTGTCTTTTCAGCTTTCACTGGGCTCCTCCACCAGGCTTTCTTTAGGCTGATATCTGCTCAGATTGGGGGGAACCTCTGGGCAGCATTGCATCTTGCATTGCACAGGTCCTCACGTGCAAACACCGTAGGTGTGCGGAGGTATCTGGCTTTGTGCAGGTCTCAGAGCCAGCCTCTTTGAGGTCTCTTTGTTTTGTCTCCCTCTGGGTATCTTGTGTGGATGCATTTGCATATATGGAAAACGTTGTCATCATCTTCTCCCCCTCCCCAGCTCCCGTTCCCTTTGCTCTGCTGGCTCTTGGGCATTTCCAGCTGAACGGAGCCTGCCAAGGCCAGCCAAGCGTGGTGGGGCTGGGTCGAACACCCCCCATCTGCACCTTCGCTATTTCCTCCCCCAGGCTTGCCTGGGGGGTGCTCAGGGCATTGGGGCATTTTTCCCTATTTTTTTTTCCTCCTGGTATTTAGTAACTAGCAATAGGCAGATAGTGGGGTCCTGAAGGGAGTTTGGTCCATCCTCTGAGCCCCCAGCTCCAACTCCCTGCTGCTCCCCCCCTTTCTTTCGTGCTGTAGCGTGTCTGGCAGCAGCACCAAAGAGAACAATCCAAACCGTGCAGCGAGACTGCTCACTTGCTCTAAATCCACGAGGCCAGGTTTAAGCACTTTTTGTTCCTGCCTGGAAAAGCCTTGGAGTGGTTATACCAATAAATCTCTTGCTCCTCCATGAAGATGTCCTTCCCAGGACATTTTAAGTCCCTAATCCTCTCCAAGGCATCTCTGGCTCTATCTTCTCTTCTCTAACCTGTACCTGCCCCCCTGCTGCCAAAGACTTGAATGCCCTGAGGCTTCATCCCTTCAGTCTGCCAGCTCTGTGAGCACCTCTGTGCAGCCCTGCTCCCACTCCACTGTCCCGACATCCTGCTGCCCGCTTCAAACTGAGGACAAGCTGGGCCATTGGAACGGCCGGGGGCGGAAGAAGGGGGTGGAGGAGAGACGGGGCAGCTGCGAGGCTTGTGTTAGTAAACACTTCCTTGGGTTCACATTTTAATTCCTTACCCCCCTTCCACATCTTCTCCCCCATCCTTTCCCTTTTCTATATGCTCACACAATGAGACCATTGTCAAGGGGTGATTTGAATGAGGGGTCTCCGGGCATGTTCCCAGCATTGTCAAACAGAGTGGGAAAAAAACCACAACTCCAGCCTAGCCAGGAGGACCAGACCAGACTGAGACAGATGCCTAAATTAGTGACAAAGCCTTTTGAATGTCCCCCCTAGACAAGGGTTGCCTTGTGCATGCGTGCGTGTGTGTGTGCATGCTCGTGGGTGTGTATTTGTGGCTGGGTGGCAGCTTGCATGTCTCCCCATGTTAATTAGTTTTGCATGCATGTCTGATAAGGTGCCAATGAATATATTTGTACTCCTTCCATTGGTGAAAGCTGTCTCGGCGGCGGGGGAGATGCGGGGTGGTGGGGGTGTGCTCAGTGCAGCCTGGCAGCCTGGGGTAATTGAGCTGTGCGGGGCTGGGAGAAGGGGTGAGGGTTGCATCGCCAGAGCTCGGCTTCCCAGCCATGGGATCTGCTGCTTTCGTTGCAAATCATGGAGAGTTTAAAAGAGAACTGAGGCTTTTTTTGGTTCACTGGGTCTTTCTCTTCATCTTGGCTGATTGTCTGGCTGAGGGTCTGTAGGCTCTTTCTTCTCCCCTGCCCTGTGTGTCTTTCTCTCAAGTCCCTTAAAAGGTGTTTATTTCCAATGGATTTGTATCCATCTTTGTATACACACATACACATGCAATCACTCACACAAAGCCCCAGTAACAAAACCTCCGCCTCCTTCTCCAGAAAGGGAGTCAAAGCTGCTACCAGTTACAAAATATGGGAGGGAAGTGAAGCGTGTGGGTGCCAGGGGTGGAGCAGTGGAAACAGGCAAATGGAAATGCAGAACAGGAGTTGGAGAGACAGAGATAACGTGCTCTATAAAGGATTTATCAACATTTGCTCAGGATAGAGTTATTAATTACCAATGCAGAGAAAAGTCTTTCTACATCCCCAGTGTATGGACCAGCACGTAATGTCATTCCTAGACTGTTGTTATCATTCATCCATCCATCCATCTGCATTTGGTAGGTTCACACAAGAATTCATTGTATGTGTAGGGATGTAAACATCAGTTCACATCTAATTAATTTCCTGTCTAAATTAATTTTGCATCCTTTCCCTTAAATCAACAAGACTTAAGAGCCCACATACAATTCTTGAGCAGAATGGCAAGAAACTCTTGAATGGGCCAAGATGTCTTTTCTCCCTGTGGTCCCATCTGAGCAGCTGCCAGATGCTGAAAGAGCAGGCATTTACATGGCACAAGGCTGCTCTGCAGCAGAGGCATTTTGGGAAGTTAACTGGAGCACAGCTTGCTTCCTGTGGAGCTTAGTAGCACCCAGCTTCATGTTGGCCCCAGTTTGTTTTGCCTTCTCTTCCATACTTGGGTCCTGGTGCAGTGAAGGAATGAAGAGCAGGAGCTGATACACGATGGAGTAGGGCTGGTCCTGCAGGGAGCCTGGGTGGGAGGTGCTTGGTCCAAGCAGCAGAGCATGGGGTTGAGTCCTGATGGGCTGGCTGGGGAGGAAGGGGAAGATCACAAACAAAGGAAGGTGGCTGTTGGCATCAGCAAGGCTTGGGCTGGGTAGAGCTGACACCTCTGACTTTGCAGCTGCACTAGGCTTTTCTCTGCTACTGGGAGGGAATCTGGGAAGTGACATGGAAAGATGGTAGTGTAGCCAGAAAGCAACAAAGCCACCTGCCTGGAGGAGAGCTGACAAGTCCCTGGTGGGGCAAAGTGGGCTGCAGGAGGAGCAGCTCTCCTTTGTGCTCAGAGAAGTCCAGGAACACAGGCAAGGCCAGGCTACACCTCCCCATCAACCTGCATGGGACATCTATGAGGGCCAGCCCAAAGAATGCCCCAAAATCCTCACTGCCACTCTAGCAGTAGGTACAGTGGAGAGCTCCTCAGTAATGTGCAGGAAAAAAGGGATTCCCATGAAATGCCGGTCTTCCAGTTGGAGAACAAAGGCAATTTCATGTGACTTATCAGCGGTGCCTAATTGCGCAGGGTGAATAATGAGCAGCTGGAGAGGCAGCACTGCAGTCCCTCCGGCGGGCTGCAGCCCGTGGCCACAGCTGGAAACCCCAAGTCAGTGCCAGCACAAAGTGGGCATCCTCAGAGAGGTGCACCCCAGCACCCTGTGCCCATTTCAGAGCTGTTTGGCCTCCTCCATTGCAAAAGAATTGTGTAAATTCCACATGGATATAAGAGGGGAACCTGCTGTTGGAAAAAGTCCCTCTGTGGCTGCTCAGACCTTTCATTTACGCGGAGGGTGAATGTGTCATCCATGCCTGACCCAGATGCAAGGTGGCCTTTAATCACAAAGAAGAATCAGGCACCAGCATCCTGAAAAGGGCTTGCAGTTCCCTCCCTGTCAGGTGCCACATCTCTGTGCAGTGGCCATACTAAGGACCCCTTCCAGCTGACCTCCCATCCCCGTGCCCTCCTCTCCTGTTTGCACATCCCTATCTCTCCTTAATTCTGCTCCCAAATTCTGGGCAGAGCTGTGGAAACTGCTTTGTCAGAGCTCCTCACCAGGTTGATCTGCAGAAGGGGTTTTTTTCCCCTTTCCCGTTGGGATGACTATTCCCACATCAGCAAAGCCTCTTAATGAATCCGTGGCAGCAAAGTAGGTAACGTGCTCACCCTGCCAAGGCTGCTTGGCACAGCTGGAGTCACGTAATCAGGCTAGGCTGCCAGCCGGGGACAGAGTGGGAAGAGTTAAACTGAGGACAGTGCAGGGACAACTAATCCCCAACAGGAAGAGTAGCAGAGACCTCCCTGTCCTTCATCATCCTCCCCCTCCATTCATGCACTTTTCCTCCCTCTCCACCACATCCTATTCCTCTCCCACATCCTCCCTTTACTTATTTCTTCTTCCGTCTTTCTCACCCTCCTCTTCTCCGTTGCTTTCTCACTCCTCCCCCGTGGTTTCCCTCCGCCGCCCCCATCACCAGCCCAGTCTCCTCTCACATGCTCTGTCATGTCTCCAGAGCTGGTTTTCGAGTGGGACCGAGGGACGGTGTATTTGGGCTGCGGTGGAGGTCACAGCTATATGGGGATTGTTTAAAAGAGATTTGCCCACATCCCAGCCCATGTGACCAGCCTCAGCTGCAGGTCTCTCTTTCTTAATCTGGAGATAAGCGTGATTATCCGAGGAAGGGCTGTTCGGAGCTTTGTAACTGTGACAGGGGAGCTTTCAAGTCGCACTTTGCTGGCAGAGCAGCGTTTAAAGCCGGGGAATCAGATTCCAAGCGTGGCTTTGCATCTCTTTTCTGCTGGGAGCATGGTGCAGGGCTGGCAGTGGGGATGGGAGCTTTATTAGGACTTTGCTTATGATGCGGAAAAGGAGTTAGGGGAGGGAAAAGGGGGGAAGAAGGAAGTGAAAAAAATCCCAATTCACCGTTTCCCCATCAGTGATGGCATAGGAGAGATTGGCAGTGATTCAAGGGGACAGGCCAGCCTGAAACCCTGGTGCAGAGCAATAAGGTCCATCAAACCTGAGGTCTGGCTTGTTTTTAGCCTGGGGTTGTGTCTCCTTGTTCTGCTCTACACCGCCTCGCTCTGTTGAATCCTTCACACAAGAGGTCTCTGGGGCCCTGTTTGGAAATGAAATGCTGTTTTAGCAGCTCCCATGGCACAGCTTCCCTGGGAGAGATGGCAGGGCCAGCTTTGCTGCCCGATAAACACATCGGCCTCGGTGCTCAAGGCAGCCAAGTCCTCTCCCTGTCCAGAGAAATATTTGCTGGATATGAGCCCTTGTGGGGCATCTCTGCAGCCAAGGTGGAAGTGCAGGGACATACAACAATTGTGTAGTTCAGTATCATATCAGTGTCTTGTATTGCTGGAGGTTGAAATATTTAATTTCTCATATGAGTAACATGGTCCCAAAAGATTTCTTTGGCCGGGATAGGCATCAAAATAGAGTTTAGTGGAAATGTTCAGCTCTGGAGCAGGTGCTGCTTTGCTTCTATTTGTAGACTAGAAACTCAGAGCAGAGACTCATAACAGCACTTCTTTTGATGGAGATGGGTCAAGGAGAAAGAAACCTGGATGGGAGCCAAGGGCGGGAATCTGGGGCAAGGTTGAATCAGGACGAAGTGCCAGCGCTTTGGACCGTCACTTGGGCAGGACTCGCTGTTCTTGCCATATCCTCCCTGGAAACAGTTCAGCTTCCAGCACAGCAGCTGAGGCCAGCCTGATCCAAAGGACACCCTGAATCCCATCTGCTCTCCCCACACCACCCATTCCTAGTGGGTGGCAATTTGCAGTGAGAACACCGAACAGCCCCTTTGCCTGGGTTCGTTTGTGGAGTTTCTTGCCTGTGTCAGAATACCAAGGGATAGAGTACATCCCTCTTCTTCCTCTCCCACAAAGACACATCTCATTTTTGAGTCAGGCTGCCACAAGGTCCAGCCAGCCTAAAAGCAGCCAAGGACAAAGTCCTGTGCCTGAAGATTGAAATGTGTCTCTGCAGGGCAGGTAGTTCAGTGTATCTCCAGTGGTTGAAGAAGGGAAGCTGTTGCAAATGCATCATTTTGAGAGCAAGCTCTGTAACATCTCCCACGTTCCCTGCCTGTCTCCAGAGCCCCACACAGCTGCTCTGTGGGTGGAAGTTCTGTTTTTTGTGTGCCCCCGTGAACTTTAATTTTTGCTATTTTTCTATGTATGCTGCTTAGATGAATCCTCTTCAGTGCCTACAGCTTATTCCAGGGCTTTGCTAAGGATCTGGCCAACACATGTAGCCTTACTCCGGGGCATGATTCTTGAAGAAACTAAATGGGTACAGCATCTTTTTAGTCTGGTGACTGTAAGACCAAACAGCCCAAATCCCAACCTGCAGCCACACTGCACAGATAACACCCGTGCCCCATTGGAGAGCAAGAACTCCCCTTGAAATCCCACAGCCTTGGATCTGGCAGTGGGAACGTGGGTAGGAGCATGTACGTGTTGGCATGTGCAGGGAAGAACACGTGTATGCCCATCTCTGCAGGCACAGGCCCACGCCTGTCTCTGTACTAGCCCCTCTTGTGCACTGGCCTCACAGGAATCTGCCCCATGCCTGCCTGAAATGAGGGTTTAAGGGCATAGGGCTGATAGTGAATTAATCAATGGTAAATGGAGGGAAGTACAGTAGGTGGGTTTTATGGAGAGATCCATTTGGGATTCAGCAAGGGAAGGTTTCCTGATGGAACAAACAGAAGGAGCTAGAAAACGGAGCAGTGTGGTAGATAGGGGTGTGAGATCAAAGGCTGTGACAGGGCCTAGAGAGATGAGAGGTGGGAGCCAGGAGCAGTTTGTGTTCCTGGGCGTTGAGCAATGCTGAGGAGAGTGAAGGAAAAACACTGGCTGCTCTAAGCAAAAGCCACTGAATGGGGAGATGGGAATGGCATGGAGGGGACAAAGCAGGAGTCACAGAGCAGCAAGCACCAAGCATTGGCATGTGTGGCTTTCCTTGCTGGGTGAAAGATGGGGTGCAGAAAGGGGCTTGCACCCAATGGGTATGTGCAAGGTGGTCATGGCCCATGACAGGGAGCCAGCAGAGTGCCACAAGTTTAGGGCAAAGGGTGGCTTTGGGAAAAAGAAGCTGTCAGTGACAAGGTGCGTGGTTTCCCCAAAGGTAGCCAGTATTTCCAGGATAGGGAAAAGGAGCTCTACACCTGGGTTGGGAAGAGCCAAGTCATTTCTCCAAATGCCATGTTAGGTCAGATGCTGGAGTTTGAGCACGAGCTGGGCAGTAACACAAGCCTGGACTGGAATGCCTGCACAGCATCCCTGAGCCATACTGGGTCTGCAGCTCACCCTGCAGCACCAGGACTCTGCAGGGTCCAAGGGGAAGAGAAGATCTCTGGCAGCTGAATTCAAATTCTCCTTTCACTCACCCAAGCATCCACCTTCACTGCGCAGGCAGCTGAGACCCAAGGGCAGTTTGGGCCCATTGCTATTGTTGCTGTTGATCAGAGCCTTTTATTACAATGCCCTGGCACCTCCTTACGTGAGTCTAGTTTTTGTGATTGATGACAAGCAAAACTCTTGTCCAAAAGACCATAATGTTTGCTTGCAACCTCATTGCTATAGTAACAGAGGTCCTCAGGACACCTCTGAAGTAGGTCACCACTGACCCTGTATTTCTGTGTCTCCCAGTGCAGCACAACTCCAGAAACAGAATACACCCACCACAGTCCAGCTGGGCATCACCCTGGCACAGTCCAGACCCTCTCATAGATGGCCAGGCTGGAGAACTGCCCTCCACGGACAGCACCCAAGGGTACAAAGGGCTGTCCTGCACCTGGTCACTTCTGTTCCCCATGCAGCCCCAGTGCCAGCTAATGGTGTTCCCCAAGTCAGGGCTCCCTTCCAGCCTCCTGTCTCCCCATCCCCCACCTCCTTGCTGCCTCCCTCCCCCCTTTCCCCCAGTGCCTCTCCTCCTGCTTTGCATAATTTTCCATTTTCAGTGTCCCCTTTTCTTTTTCTCCTCTCCATATGGTGCGTCCCCCTCTCTGCCTGGTGCAGGAGCCATCCTTAACAAGCTCAGCAAAGCCCTCTCTCAGGGACTGCACATGAAAGATGCTCTGTAAAAACAGAGGCTGGGATGGAGCTCCCCCCTTTTCCCCCCTTGATTTATATGGGGCTGGGATGTGGGAACGTTTCTGGGTCGCATTTTAGAGCCGCCGGGTGCTTGTGCCTGTTCTCTCCAGCCATTCAGTGCAGACCCCTAAGGCCAGCTCGTCCCCAGCCTTTGATCTGCAATGCAGAAAGAGCATCCAGGGCAAGTTTGTGCCTCTCATCCAGCCCCTGCCCTCATTTTGGCTGGCAGAGAGGGATGCCCTGTCCCACCACACTGGGATGAGGCCATGCTCTTTCCTCTCAGTGTCCAGTGGCCTTTTCCAGCTGGCTGCTTTGGCTCCCTCCTACCGCCCTGGCACCATGAGGACCTTGAGACTCATGAGGTCCGAGGCACTGGGTCGTGGTGAAGCAGCAGGTCGTGGGATTTGTGATACACAGTGACTCAGCCCGTCTAACCCACTCCTGCCCCTCTCCAGCTCCACTGCAGATACTGCCAGTCAGCACCCAGGGGTGCGTGGAGGGTGCTGGGGCTGAGCAAAGGGTGCTGGGGCTGGCAACGCCTGCCCAGCATTTGATGGGTTAAGCCAGTCTCTAGCTAATTTCTCCCAGCGGCTCCCCTCCTCCTCCTCGTACTTCTGTATGCAGCAGGCAGGGCCTCAGCGCAGGTTCCTGCACTGAGCTGTTGCCAGGGGAGTAGTTAGGCGAGTCTGAGCTATGTGGGGAAAAGGCCCGGGCTGTCAAAGTGTCTGAGATGAACCATAGCCCGGTCCCCCTGCAGCTGGGCCCAGGCATGCATCAGCCCTTGTTTGGAGCCTGGGAATGGCAAAGCCCAGGGAGGTTCAAGGGCAAACTTGCTATTCATTAGTCAGGGGTCCTTGACGTTCCCACTCTCTGTCTCCCTTCTTCTTCTTCTTCTTCTCTTTTCTGTCCTTCTTTTGACAGATTCCTGGGTGCTTTTGGGGAAAACTCCCCTCCTCCTCCTTGCCCCAGCAAAAGCCCTCCACATAAACTTCCCCAGCAGACAAGGCAGGAGGACAATAACGTCAGGGCCACGATGCAAACGAGTGCCAGCAGAGCAGCCGCATCCCCCGGGTGTCCTTTCTCCCCGGCCCTTCCCGCGCTGCTGCGGGAGGCTCAGCCGACGCATTCATTTTGCTCATCTTGCCCATCGCCGATGTTTTATTATCTTGATGCTTGCAGGAAATTGTAACTTGAGATAAGGAAAATGTCAGGCGCCTTCTCCTCTCTCCTCTAGCCCAGAGCACCGAGAAGTTGCTCGGTAGGAAATGTAAATGCTTGCCCAGGTGCAGAGGATGAGCACGAGATGGAGGGAGCCTCGAGAGGCCGCGCGAGCATCTCCGTCAGGAGATAAAACTCGCGGCGTAGGCGTAACACGGAGCCTCCCTCCCGCCCCGCTGAACAGAATATTTCATAGCTCTTAGAAGCCGAAGCTCCCTTGTAATTATCCAAAGCAAACAGCACGTGTTATTAGTTTAAAATGATTTTTTTTCTCCCTCCCCGGGCCCCTGGAGCAGAATGGAGGTGTAATTGTGCTAAGGAGTTAGCAGGGGAGAGCACAGCTTTTGGTCACATTCAAGTTGGAGGGCTTGAGCCAGGGAGGCTGGTTTGAAAGGCTGGTATTTGCATAAGCAGCGTGCATCCCTACAAAAAAGAAAGATATCAGGGGCTTGCAAAATTCAATCAAGGCTGGGAGGGAAGAAAAAAAAAAAGAAAGGGGGGTGGAAGAGAGGGGGGGAAAAATTGACAGTGAAAAAGGTTTTTCTAAGTAACACCCTGTCGAGATTAAATTGTCCAGAAAGTTTCTCCGTGTGAGCCGGTGAAGCGGAGGCTGGGCTGAGGGCAGGGGAGGAGCGGGGTCCCTCCTTCCTGGCCTGAATAGGGGACAGGAATCTGATTAGGCAGAGCGTTCTGCATCCATTTACCATTATTTAAGTTTTTTTTTCCCTCTTCCCACTGCCCAGAATTGATGTGGCAGGGCAGTTTATCAGCATATAAACCTCAGTGCTGGCTTTGTAAAGACACAAGGAGGCACAGGAGCAAGTGTTGAGCAAGAGGCTGAACTATCATTTAAATTATTTATTCAGTTTTAAAAAAAGATGGACAGTAAATCTACACACAGAGGGCGTTGGGGAGGGAAGGCAGTGTTGGGGCTAGTGGAACTGGGTCCTGGTGGATCCCTATTTTTGCAGGCACCCTCAGTGCAATGTTGAACTCTGCCTGGAGAGAAAGTGCATGCAGGAGATTTCAGTTTTCCTGAAGCTTATATCGAATCAGTCAGGCTGGTCCAGCCCCTCCTGCCCTCAGTTACTGAGTGCCAGGAGTTTCAAGCTCACCAGGCAGGCAGTGGGTGATTTCCAGGGAGCATCCCCTCTCTATCCACACTACAGAGGAGTTTCTCTGCAGGCCAAAGCAAGCTCAGCCTGTCCCTGCAGAGGTCAGGGGCTATTCCTCCCCAGGACAGGGGACTTTACCTGCCAAGTAAAGGCTTCCCCCTGGTGAGAACAAGGGTTCAGCCACCTCCTCCTCTCCTGAGCTTGGGAAAGCACCCACCATCATTCAGATCTCATCTGTCCTGACCTCAACATCCTTGCCAAGCTTGGGGGAACATTCAGGATGACTCCTAATCTCAGACAGGATAAAGAAGTGCTGAGCCTTGGCTTTTTTCAGCCTGGATCTCCTTAAACACATGCAGTATGGGGTCTGTGCTCTCAGCACCCAGAGACAGACACAGGCCATGGCCCTTCCCCAAACCCAAGCACATTGGGTGTGTTTGGCCTCTGCCTCTCTTAAGTTTTAGGCTTGCTTCAAAGTTGCAGAAGGGAAGGGATTTTCCTTGGATTTCCATCAAGTGCTTTATGAATATTGCAATAAAGGGGTTACAGAAGATCTATTTTTAAGAGAGATAAAAAATACCCATGAAAATTGTAGCCTGGACCCCAGAGTGTGGAGTATTTGCACAGTTCAAAGAGTTACGGTGGTTCATCCAGTCACAGCCTGGGAACGTCGCGGTGCGACCTACAGCAGATCACATGCCGGCTGCTCCCAGGGCGGCTCATTAGAGAGCCACACAGAAGATTTATCTCTTAAAATGGGCTTGCAAATATTTTATAAAATTTGCAATATTTTATAAAATTACAATTTGATGCAATAAAAAGAATAAATTAGCCAGCTGATGGTTCCTTTTGCAAGTGTACTCAAGGATTTGTTTTATTAGTCTTTACTCCTTCCAATGTAACAGTTTATGGGCAAAGCAAAGGGAAGATAGGAAAGGGATGGTACTAGTTTGGGGGCTAGGGAATATACACTCAACATGGATAAAATGTAAAGGAAATAGATAAAAAAAACGAGAAAAGGGAGGAAAATGTGCTGCAAGGTGCAAGATGTGTGGGGCAAGGCGTAGGAGCTGTGGGGAAAATCAAGAAGAGGACTTTGGCTGAGTGTCACAGCTTCGGCTCCAGCTCGGTGGCTTGGTATCACTTTCTCCAGTCAGGCAAGGGCGCCGAGGGCAGGGAAAGTTAACACGAAGATTAAAACATCAGAGGGCTGTGCCTTTAGTGGCTCTGACATGCAGAGTAATCCCATGCCCCAAAGCCTAGGGGGGAAGGACAAGCGGTGAGCCCTCCCCTGGCTGGCAGTATGCGGGGCAGGCAGAGGTAGGGGGTTGAGGAGGGTGCAGGGGAAGCTTGGCATCTTGGGGACTACAGTTTTCCCGATAAGGAAGAGGGTAAGGTCGTCCAGAGCCACGAGAAACGTGTGGTGAAGAGGGAAAGAGAATTGGAGTTCTGCCCCCTTCCTGAGAAGTTGGTCTGTTCTCAGCCAAGCACAACTGAACCATTTCTCTGACAGAGATCATAACCACTCCATTGTTTTTCTTTCCTTTCTAGATTCCAGTGAGTGGACAAGGGACTTTTGAAGCCTGTGAATTCCTTCTTGGAGTTGGCTACCACCTGCCTGGACTTGCCATCTGACTTCTCCAAGTTTCTCCAGGAGGGTCCCAACCTGCTTCTCCACTGGCCTCCGAGAGGAGACAGCTTTGTCTTGTGAACACAGTGGATTTCTGCATCACTTCGAAACACAGCGGTGCAGCCATGGGGAGGGAGCCAGGGCAACACAGGGAGCCAAGGGATCGTCCCACATCACTCCTGTATGTCGCCTTCAATGCCCTCAATACCCCAGAGCAGGACCAAAGTGCTTAGGCAGAGAGACCTGAACCAGTCACTGTCTCACCTGGTGAAATACCAGGTGTGTGAAGTTTGGAGGGAGCTTTTAGCCCCTGGCTTTGCTCATGGAGCAGAGCTCGGCCCTTGCTGCTCTTGATTCTTGGGTCTGTGGAGCTGTGGGAGTGCAGCCTTCCTGAAGGCACTGTTCTTGGGGCCCAGAGGACCATGAGCCTGTTCAGGCCAGGCAGCCCTGCTGCTGTTGTACTGCACCCTCTCAGTTGTTCCTGTAAGAGAAATGTACTGCCTGTAATTCTCCCCCATTCAAATCCCCCCCACCCCATGCATTGTTGAAAATAAACTCTCCCTTTTGCAAAAGTGAGCGTGTGATTTGGTGCAGTCTTGAGATGGAGGTGGCAATGGGCACAAAATAAACCCAGGCAAATCAACAGGGAAGCGGGAGCAGCCGAGAGCCAAGCAGCCGGGCTGCGCCGTGCCCCGCATCAGGCATATTTCCCTGAAAGCCCGAGCGAATCCCTCGCCGCTCAATGATCTTTATTTGGTCTGAACCCCGTCTGGGAAGTAACCGCTAAACCCAATGCAAACAGACCCCCGTGAAAGAATATAATGAATATGTCTCTCAAATGATTTGGAGCCCTTCTGCCTGCAGAGCAGGGTTCCCCATTGTGCCCCGCTCCCGGCGTGCTCGGGGCAGGCTGCGCGAGGTGGCCGCTTTCCCAGCTGAAATCCGAAAAAAGCAAACAATGGGTCAAGGCCGGCATTGTGCGAGCCCAGGCAGGCAGAAGGAGCGCAGCCCGGCATGGCCAAGTTCAAG
>VXBI01007222.1:131465-178583 GCA_013397375.1 Toxostoma redivivum
CGGGGCCGCGCAGAGCCGACCCCCCCACCCCTACCCCCCGGCACACCGCTCTGCCCGGCGGCCGCTCCCCTGCGCGGCTTCGGGGAAGTTCAAGAAGTTGCCTGGCCCAGCTCCCTCCGAGCAGAGCCAGCCCAAACACCAGCGCCTGCCCCGGAATATTTCACCGTCGGGCAGAGGGAAGGGAGAGAGGGAGAAGGCTTAAATCCACCCCCCCAAGCCCCTCGGGCTCTAATCTCCTATGCATCGTTACAACTGTCCGCAACGAGGCGGGGGAGGCCGGGCTGCAATTAGCTATAGAGCCGCTCGCCTTGCAAACAGAGGGGCTCGGATTATTGCAAATTCATTTCTATTTTCCAGGCCAGCGCTTGTATTCTCTGTTAGCATAAGAATAGAGCCAGGCCCTGTGAACTCCTCCGACCTACTGACCCCTCTCCCCAGAAATGAATAGCAGCACTTTCCGTCCCCCCTCCCTCGCCAGCCTCTCCAGCAGACTCGAGCCACGGCCTAAATTCCTAATCAGGGTAATTTAATATATCTTAAGCCCCTGGCTGCTTTATTTTCACTCCTTTTTTTTAGTTTGTTTTAGGCATTCACTGGCTCTCACCCCGTCATTAAAGATCCTTATTTGACGGATATAAGAAGCTGTTATGAGACTACAAGTCTCTTTTTATCTTCTAAATAAGCTGTGCTTCCCCGTAATTAGAATGGTGTTCCCAGCCTTTGAGGCCTTTCAGGGCAGCCTAACAAAAAACTTGCAGGAGCTGAATAATCCCGAAGTACAGACTCCCCGGCCCAAGCACAGAGCCGGGACAGAGAGCCGCGCCGGCGGAGCAGGGGGGGGGCGGGCGGCGGCGGGGGCACCCACGCGTGGGCTGCCTCGGCTCCGCCCGCGAGTGTGCAGGGGCGGCCTTGCTGGGGTTTCGGTGGGACCGGGACAGCCCCTCGCCCTTTGTTTGGGGCTCTACTCCTCGCGCTTCCACCCTTCTTTGAGGGTCTCGCCCCTTCCCACACCCTCACTTGTGACAGCGTGACCCAACCCCACGGGACAACCCCGGCACCTGGCGCTGCCCCGGCGCTCACGGCCCCGCACCCCGCGGGTGTTTCCCCCCATCCCCGCGCCGGGGGATGCGACCCCAGAGCGCCCGGCGGGGTTGGGGGGGGTCCCGGAGCGCCCCCGGGAGCCTCGAGCCGTCGAGGGGATCCCGCCGGGGCCGCGCCGCTCGCCCCTCATTGGTCAGCGCGGGCTGACGGGTGCGCTCGGGGCTCGCGGATTGGCTGGCGGGGCAGTCGGGCTTGGTGTCGTCACGGCCGCTCGACGGGGCTCCCCCGGGCGCGGGGACGCGGCGGGCGATGGGCGCGGGGAGCCCATCCCCGCCCGTGAGCGGCCCTGCAGAGCCCGGCTGTGCCGTGAGAGTACTGTGTCTCTGAATATAGATATACATAGGTGTGTGAAATAGATGTGGAAACGCCGGGAAAGTGGCTTTGGGATAATTAGCCTTCTTGATGTGGTTGGAGAGTTATCTAATCCAGAGGAGCCTAAAGGCATCATTACGGAGACAATATTTCAGGAAATCCAATTCATTGGAGCAAAAATATGACATTCATTTTGCTGGTTATGTTATTACAAATATCCTTCAAAGCCGACATTTCACACGCCCTCCCTCCCCCCAGAAAAAAAAAAAGAAAAAGAAAAGAAAAAGAAGTGAAATAAAATAAAATAAAATAAAATGACCAGACTAAAAGCCCCAAAGCTATGGACTGAGATCTGGAAGGAGGAGGAGGCCGACAACAGAGGGATCAGCCCTCAGCTTCCAGGACCCGAACGCAGAGGGCTGCATAGAACACGAAGGTCGTTGATGCTGGAGGGAGCTCCCGGAGGGGGGCAGAGAGCTGTGGGGTTCAGGCAGAAACAGCCCCAAACACCGAACATCAGCGCTGCGGCTGTCGGGGGCCCGAAGGAGGCCGCCCCGTGCTCGCCTTGCGCTGGGCTGCGCGCTATTTCCAGCTCTTCCGCGGACGAAGTTGCAGTGCGAGCGTCGGTGGGCGGAGGGCAGCGGGCAGAGGGCAACGGGCAGGACGGCTCTGCCTCTTTTCGGCCAATCTTGGAGCCGAGCGGAGTAAAACCACGGCCCCTTCGGGCACGGTTTATCACCTGCTGGCGCTGCCCGGAGCTCCGCTGCTCAGCCAGCCCCAGTGCTACTGGTGATACTGGTGCGACTGGTGCCCGCCGGGGAGCAGCTGGCCGGGAAATGCTCTGCCGGGGTGTCCCTGCCTGGATCAGACCGCTTCCCACCTCTTGTGTTTAGGGCCGGGGACAGGCGCGGGGCCGCAGCCGGTGATGGGGTGGCTGTCAGTCGGTCAGCATCTCCCCAAATTCCACTCAACGAAATCCGTCCCTTGGAGAGTCCCTAGCCTCCTCCCCGCACCTCAGACCGCCGGGCACCAATCCTGCTCCACGCCGGGGCAGGGACACGCGTGGGCCTCCGCCGTAGTGCTGCGCCCCGCGCGTCTTTTTGTAAAGGGACGGGCAAAACGGGGAAGGAAAATGCTGTTTGCCAGCCCTGGCCGGCAGTTCCGGCGGGGAAGCTCGGCCGCCCATCCAGCCTCGGCTTCCCGAGCCATGCCAGGCTCCGAGCGGCCGACGTGGGCTCGTCCCGGCGGGGAGGTGGCGGGTGTCGGTCCCGGACCGCGCCCAGCCCGGCTCCTCCAGCTGCTGCCACGTCCCCGCTCCAGCTCGCAGCCTGGTTGTTTTGTTTAATTAAACTCAATGTCAGTGTTAATTTTCCGCCTGGCCGGGCAGCCCTGCCTTTGCCGGAGCCGGAGTTTGGTTACAGATGTCAACGCGCCCCATCGGGGCTGCGCCTAGCCCGTGGAGACGCGCTGCGCCGGCCACGCGTGGCCACGGCCGCGGGTTCCTGGCTGTGGCCGTGGGCTGCAGGGCCGGGAGAGGGCAGGGGCCGGGCTTCCCCGGGACCCCCCCCCCCCCCCCCCGGGNCACTCATCGTTGTGATGAGTGTCGTGTAAAGAGCTGTCCCTGTGTGTCTAGCGTGGATTTCCACGGAGAACAGGGTAACTGGTGACAATCCGTCCCGGCTGGATGGGGGCGAGACGCTGGGAAACCTGGAGGAGCATTTTGGGAGGGAGGAGATCCTTCCTGGTGCTGCAGCAAAGAAGTCCCCTACCCCTGCCTGGCTCTGGACCGGGAGAAATGCTCCAGGGACAAGTGGAGGACCCCGGGCCACGCCCAAACCAATATCAGCTCTGGAAATTATTCCCTCCCTTCCCAGAGGTGTCCCAGGCCAGGGCCCAAGACAGTGACAGGGAGGGGCCCTACTTTCTGCAGAGCCCTCAGCCCCAGCTTGTTCATTGCCTTTCCAGCAGCCAGGCACCTCTCTGCTCTCCCCAATTGCTTTTCCAACTCCTCCGAACTTTTGGTGGCTGTAGCACCCCAGGTGGCTGCCAAAGCAGCTTCCTGTGCCAGGCATCCAGCTGGAGCATCCAAGTCCCTCTTTCTGTGGGTTGGACTCTATTTAATTTCTCCTCAGATGGCAGCTATTGCACAACTCGAAGATGCCTCCTTGCCCTACCCCACTGCCCCCCCCAGCCCCTGGGTGCCCTCAGTGAGGCAGCGACCCACATGGCACAGGGTGAGCCTGCTCCTCACTTATCCTGCCTTCTTCTCTGCTCTATCCTGAGTCATTCCTGACATGCCATGTGCCTCTTGACTCTTGCCAGTGCCCAGGCTAATCTTTTCAATATCCCTGTCTTGGAGCACGCTTCCTCCATGGATGTAGCTGTTTCCTTGCCATGTAGGTAACGGATTTATTTTCTTTGTGATCAACACGGAATTCCTCCTCCACTTGAAGGCCAAGTTCATTAGTATGATGAGCTCCTTTCCATAGCCCTGTACATAGTGCCAGATCTTACGTTGAAGCAGCAGTGGGTATTGTCCTGTTGCTACTTCCTCTCTTCTGCCTGGCACTTCCAAAGGCTTGCACTCCTGCCTGCTGTGGGGGCTCCAGCACTGGCTGCTCTGAGCTGGGAACCCCTCGGGTTTGTTATGCCACTTTGTCTCCTAACTTTTAACCATTATTCATTCCCCAGCTGCTTTTCAAACTTCTCTTCTCAGCAACAGGCACGGCCTTATTTACCAAACAATCAGGTTTATTGCTGTTTCTCCCCATTCTTTGTTACCATTTCTATCTGTTTTCCCTATTAAACTCAGGACGTTGTGGTTTTCCGGACCCCCCGTAGAGCCCTTTTGGGGAAGTTGGCTATCCTCCATTGCTATTTACAAAGACCGATTCACACAGGAGGCTAAACTACAGCTACTGAAATAGCCATTTCATATTTAACTTCTTCTAAAAGCCTCGCCTAAATCCCATCTTTTCTCACTGCTTGTTTCTGTGCACTCGATCAAGCTGCTTTGCAACCTCTCCTCCTGCTATTGGGGCCACTAGGGCATCCAGGCCCCCAAAAGACTGGGAGATTTTCTTTGAGATGACGATAACAGTATCCAGTGTAGGAGGGTCTTCAATGTAGGGAATCGTACCATTTTCTTCATCCTCCATGCTCTTCTCCAGCAGGTTGCAAGCCCCCAGACATCCAACTCTGGTGCTTTTCACTTGTTTATCATCAGCAAACCATTCCTAGAAATTCCCTTTGTCCTGCTTTGTTGTTTTATGTCGATGCTGGGGAATTCACATTGGAGAGGAATTGAGGATGGGGGCTACAGGGGGCCACAGCCCTTACATAGGTGACTGGTAGAAACAAGCAACCATATGCCTGATGGGGGAGATTTACTTCTACCACCTGTCTCTAACACTCTCCACACAGATCCCTTTCTTCTGGCAGTTGCCATGGTCCAGCTATCCTAGTCCCTTTTCCAAGACAGGCATCACATCCCAGGAGATTGATGGATGATGGTGGGCCCAAAACAGGAGAACCCAAAGGGGCTGCAGAGCTGGTCAGTGCAGGTCTCTGAGGAGATCCAACCCCCTGGCATGTGTCCACCCCCTGCCTTGATGGAGGTGCAGGTGTGAAGACGATAGAGGAGGAAAACGGGCCCTGCCTTATTGGAGCCGCTCGTAAACAAAGCCACTTGAGTGGAGAGGATTCAGAGAGCCCAACAGCCGCAGGAAACTATAATTACGTTTAAATATTGTTAGCATCATTATCTTTTATCCGCCATCAGATTAAAACAATTATGGCATTTTCAGGAATCGTCCTTGGCATTCTCTTGACCGACGTTATCTGTCAGGCAGGAAATGTGATTTTCGCTTGGAGAGGTGCCAGCCACTGTGCGGCCGGTCCCACAGTCCCTGTGAAGGGAGAAGCCAGCAGCCAGGGCGAATTCCCATTTTATGGTGAAGCCCACATTCATCCCATTCCTGGTGGTCAGGCATTAGTCACTCCACCCTTGTCCCTTATTACTCTGAATTTCTATTGATTGGCCTTGGGATTGCCAAATGGTGGCAAGGGGAGGCAGAGGTGGGGACACCAGCCTGTACCATCACCTCTGCTGGTGGCTGTGGCAGCGTGCCGGAGCGGGTGGCCTTGGCAAACACGGCTCCGTGCCTGAAAGCTGTGGTGAGCAATTTACCCGAGGAACTCATTTCAGGAGATCTAGTCTAAGTTAATTAAAGATGGCTGGCTGGGGTCATCGCCTTGGCAACAATTAAGGGCAGGAAAGACGCCTCATTAGTAGTAGTTTTTAACAAAAACCATAATTTTTCATATCAAGACAATCCTGGACACATGAGACGGGGGGCAGGAGGATGCTTTCTATCTGGTTTTCTTTTTCCTCACCCTGCTCACAAGGCAGGACCGAGAGATGAGAAAATAGGATTGAAAGGAAAAACCCCTTTGCATATCTGTGTGCTGGTGAAAGTCTGGTGGCCAGTGGCCAGTGTCTGGACAGCAGCACCAGAGCTGTCAAGAAAGGGGCACATGGATAATGGGGGTTATGCCTGGGGGGCAGCAGGTGAGATCCAGGTTCTTGCAAGGGGAAGAAGCCACGAACCGACTATCACTGCATGCATATCCCAAGCCAGGGAACATTATGCCACGCTGCCACCCCCAGCCACCAACAATGGGGTTATTCCTCCAGCTGTGCCTTTGTTTTTTAATTTCCCCCTTGTACTCCAGAAATCTTAATGCCGCTGCCTACTAATGCCAGGCTGGGCAGAGCAGCTTTATTTTCTACTTAATTAACTGTCATCCAGTGATTGATCAATTAATGATGGAGCCATCATGGTAATGCTCTAGGAGCTGGTGCGCCGGGGCCAGGCCGAGTCATGTGCTTGCCTTCCCACTCCTACCTGCTCCGGCACCCAGCACGCTCCCCCGGCACCAGGTCTGTGCTGACTTCTGACAGCAAAGGACACTGTGACAGATGGAAAATCCCTTGCTCCCATGAAATTTGGCCATTTACAGGGCAACTGCATGAGGGACTGGGGACTAGTGACTGGGGACCAGGAGTGATGCTCCTGCCCTGCCTTCCCTGACTGGTGTCTGGGGTTGGCAGAGGGGCCACTTCCCTGCTGGACACAGTGCCTGCTGCTGTGTTAAGCTCTAGCTCAAGTATTTTCGCAGCTTCCCCTTGCCTTGGTAGAATTTTGGCTGATTTTGATTACCTGGGTGATGCTCTCACTGCTGACCAAAAGGAGTCAGGGTTCAGCAGAGCCAGCAGCAGGGTGGCTCTGCTCTTGGCCTCCTCCTTCTCCTCCGAAGTTGCACACATGGCTCAAACGGGAGAGATAAATATAAACTCCATTCAGATATCCATAGAAACGGAGCTGGAGATGGAAGACCCCATGCAGATAAAAACCTTTCTCCTTCCCACACATTGCTATTCCCAGTATTATTCCAGAGCATTTTATAAAACCAGTAGAGCTGGGCAGGGACCAACAGAAATGACCAATAAGGTGTTAGCAGGAAAATCCCGGAATGGGGGAAACACTTTTTCTGCTGAATAATTCATCTGTTACAAAAAAACCCCCATCAGAACCGTGTTTAAGAAGGGGTGAGGCTGCACCTGGAATAATGGGGCCCACTGGTACACACGTGCACAGGGCTGAAAGGGATGCAGCGAGACTCCGGCGCAGAATTGGTGTAAGTCCTGTCGCTTAATTACTGTTTCCTCTCCATGCCGTGAAAAGTGCTGAGATGAGGATTTGATGTGCTGAAAAGCGTCTGGCATCTTGTCATGCATCAGCCCATCTCCAGCATTCAACAGCTGGAGAATAAACCTCCCCACGCACCCCCAGGTGTATTCCTGCACCTACAATATCACCGCCTGTTTATCTACGGATCGGTCCCGATGATAACGTGTTTGTTCAGACAACTCTGACGGCTGCTAGAAGAGAAACTGAATTGGTACCAAAGGGAACCAGCCACTGCTCAGGGCTGCGTGTGCAGCTCCTCCTCCCCTCCGGCTCCAGATTGAGTTGTTTGTCTCATTACATCCCTGCACACACATCCGCACCCACACACCAACACATATATAATCCCGTGCGTACAGCCAAGAGAAAACCTTATATAGTATTATAAACATCATGCTATTTTTTGAATTAAAACTCAAAACTGTTCATTGGAGATGACACACGCAACACGCTCAAGCCCAAGAATAGGTTTGGAAGCAACTCGGGAAAATATCAATATTCGCCAGCGTTTCCTTACATCCCAAAACCAATCCAACATAATTTCTGCTATCAATAATGCATGTTTACAGGGAGAAGACATTCAAGGAGGCCCATGGCTCGAGCCCATCCTCCCTTTAGGGGTGATGTTTCTGCACTTCCCTGGGCTGGGAGAAAGATTTATTTCACCTATCTTCATGGCAAGGAAGCTCTTTGCTGAATTAACCCCCCTGAGAGTTTTTTGGGTGAAGAACAGAGCCTTTTCTCTGCCTGCTTGGTGTCTGGAGGTGCTCAGTGGTGTGAGGTGTGGTGTGCCAAGAGAAGCTTAGGCAGTCCCTGGGCTCGTGCCGGCTGCCGAGCTCCCACATGTTGTGGCCATGTGGAGCCTAGAAATAAGCTGAGGTTTGGGTGGCAAGGAGGGGTTTGCAGTGTGCCAAGGTGGGGGATAAAGTGGGGAGTGGGTGGCAAAGAAAATCTCCCTCATAGTCACACTGGAGGGAGCAGAGAGCTGGAGAAATTGTGAATTCATTTGGAAAAGTAATGGCTGAGCACCCTCAGCATCTTCCTGGCTCATCTCCCCATTGGCTGCACCCTGTCTGAGACAGTGGGAGCTTGGCAGATCCTGGGGGGCTTTTGTAGGACTGACCATGGGGTGGAGGAGGAGAGGCCATGAAGGAGGCAGGCTGGCTGCTCACCCACACAAAGGGGCCCGGACCAGCAGTGCCTGGCATGCCCTGACCCCATGTGGGGCAGTGAGGAGGGCACAAACATATTGTGGCCAGCTCAAAAAGATGGCTCAAGACAGAGCTGGAGCCATTTAAAACCAATTAATAACTGTAAACTGTCCTGGCCCTTGCTGTTCATTAGGCAACCACAAAGAAACTTTATTTTAGAGTTGCAAGTCCTCCCTTTTTTTTTTTTTTTTTTTTTTTTTTTTTCAGAGAGAAACTTTTTAAATATGTAATTGGCTCTGGGAACTAGGACCCAAAGGGGTTGCAAAAGCAAGGGAAGCAATTGCCTTAATCAGTCCAAGATCTCTGATTTATTTATGTATTTATTTCGATTTCAAAGCAATGCTGCTCATCATATCAGAGCCTTTAGAAGCACAATTATTCTCTCGACAGAAGAGCTAACCTAGGCTGCGATTATTTGCCTTTCTGAAAGGCAGCGGTTCCCCGTCAGCCATCCTTCCCACGAACACAGTCCCGCTCCTGCATCTCTCCGAGCGATTTTAGCATCTAAGAAACATTCCCCCCAGCCTTCCCATAGCCACAGCCCGCCTGAGCATCCAGCCTTTCTGTCGAGCTTCCCAGCTTCAAAGAGAGGGGCAAGCGTTCACTAAATAATGATTCTTTATTCCTGCTCTTTGGCTGTTTTTCAAGTGGTGGTCGGGAAATGCGTTCACATCTTTATGGCTTGTAAAAGGCACTCGAGGTCACAGGTGGAAGGAACTGAGCAGACCCAGCCCCAGGTGGGTTTTGGATCATGGAGGTTTGCTTGTGTTTCATCCCTGAGAAAAACTTTATTCCAGGCTGTGCTTGGAGCTGGGTTTGGAGTGGGATATGGGTGGAATTCAGAGGCAATGCTCTGCTGGCCTGCAGACACAGAGGGTGTTCCAGCCGTGGAAGGGAACAAGTGGAAAGGCAGAAAAAGAGGGAGCTATCCTTTGAAAGGAAACCTTCTTGAAGCTGCAGTGGGACTGGGGCAATGTCTCGAGCCCTGGCTGCCAACCCTGGGAGCATCCGTCCGCAGGGTGAGTGGGCAGGTCAGGGCTCGGGATGGGCAGGCTGGCTCCTGCGAAGGCAAGGGGGCCACTGGGGTGGATCCTACTCTGTTCCCTCCACCAGCTGCAAATTTTGCCCCATAAAGAGACAAATCCCTTTTCACTGATGGCCCTGCAAGGATCCCCATCTCAGGGGGCTCAGCTGCCCCGTCCCTGGAAGGTTCCCACGGCGAGCAGTGATACAATGCTGTGTCCCCAAACCACCACGGGGCTCTGCAGCAGCAGCTCGAGCCACCCGTGGGCTCGGGAGAAATCCTCGCGTGTTGTTTCCCCCCCATCCCCATCCCTGCAATGCATATTTTGTGAAGGTTTAATTGGCAGCAATTATTAACTAGCACAGACCCTGGAAACCTGCCAGTCAGGAAAATAATGAACCATTTTAATACACATTCAGCCCATAAACAAATGTGGCTGCCAGAGCCATTGCGGCCGCCTGGCATGGGGAGAGGCAGCACAGAAGATCAGCAGGGAGACCCAGGGCAGCCCCACTGTCCTTCTGGCACTGGGTGAGAGTCTGTGTCCCCAAGGCCACCCTGTGTCCCTGCAGGAAAGGCCTTGCCTTTCCCCAGGGGCTCTCCATAGGACCCTAACACCGCCCTGAAATAGCAGCATCAGTAATGGAATGGAACCAAATCCACGTAGATTTAAGGTGTAGATTTGGGCTTTGGGATAGTTTTGGTGGGTGGAACTGGGTCTGTGCATTGGTAAGTGGGCACAGAAGATCCCCAAGACAGAATCCTGCAGAGCATCCCTGCTCCCTGCCTTGTCCTGCATCCCTCCCTTGCTCCCAGAGCCCAACAGGGGTCCTGACCCCTCCACGCTAACTCACACAGTCACAGGGAACAAACCCGCTGTCCCCTGGCAGAGAGGAGATTCTCCTCCTTTATCTGCCAACAGGCTCCCCCCAGACAGGTTTCCAGGGCATTCAGACAGTGGGCAAACAGCCTCCTCTGCCCGCTGCAGGCAGGAGAATGAGATGTTGAGTCCCTAGGACATCCCTGGGGCACTGGCATCCTCCAGCATCCCTTGGCACCCCCTTGACATCCAGCTCAAAAGGGCAAGTCCCTCTTGCTAAAAAAAATATGTGGGACACAGGCTTGAAATTTTTCACTCAGGGAAATATTTCTGCAAAGGAACCACTTTAGGTTTATTCTACAAGGGCTGCATTTTTCCATGTTATTTTTTAATTTTCTCTCTCTCTCTTTCTCTCTCTCTCTCTCTCTCCCTTTTTTTTTTTTTCTTTTTAACAGTAAAATGGGATGATGGTTCTTTTAACTTTCAGTAATTTGTGGAAATTAAAAAAAAAAAAATCATTTGCAACGCGACCCAGATTTAAATGGCACTCTGAAATGGATGTCGCCTGGCTTTGCTTTTTTGCCTTTTTTTTTATGAACTCACTCCCAGAATGGTGAAAAATCTCTCAAATTTAGATCATGAAAGTGTCATGAATTGTTTCCTGATTTTTTAAATGTTCCTGGCAAATAATTATTCTGTATCTGAAAGGAGATTAAAATAATCTTCATTTCACACGTAGCTCACAGAAGCATATTTTACCATTGAAAAATAAAGCAAAATTGTATAAACCAGAGAGACTTAAAATATATAAATTAGTAAAAAGGTGGAATCAGCTCTTTCCTCAGGTTCATGTGTGTAAAAAGGCATTTTTATATCTTGCCTGAGCTAAGACTATTGCTGCCTGCTTTCAGAAGTGGTTTCTTCCCTTGAATTAAGTACCAAGGTAGTAAAGATACAGTATTTATAAGCCAAAAAATAAAGCAGGCACAATTTATTAAACAACTACAATGTGACAATAAATAATTTTAATGTCAATCAAAATCGGATTATTGTCACTGAAATTTGGATTGAAAAGATAAAAGCCTGAAAGGGAGAATTGAAATCCAACATTGGAGACGATTCCAATATCTTTGTTCCTTGCAATAAATATTTTGGATGAGAGTTTAAACCAGCTCATTCTTAATTTGGGGGAAAAAAGGTTGAGTGTGGTAGATTTTTAAGAAATATACTAATAAAATATATTAATGTTTGTGATTGGTGAGAAGAGGTTTTTTTTTTTTTTGTGAGAAATAAAACAATTGTATTTTATTGTATTAAAAAAACCTGCTTGGGTTTTAATTTTCTTTTCAGTGTCAGGCAGGAGAGAGATGCTTTTCTTGACCCAGTGCATATTCTACATCCTGCCTCCTATTTTGGAAAAGCCAAACTCAACACCCCTTGAATTATATGGTCCCATGATTTGGGATGGGCATTTTTTGGTGCAGCTGAACTCCAAAGGCTCGGGGAGCCCCAGCTGCTGGGGGGTGGCTCTGCTCCCACACAGCCCCAGCCCCAACTCCCTGCCTGCTGTGCTGGGGCCCTGGGGGCAAGGGCCCCCTCCCAAAACCCTCGCTGAAACATTCCCCTTTGCTCCCAGGGATATTCAGGGTGAAAAAAGCTCTTTCTCAAGGTGGTAAAAATCCCAGTTATCCCCTGGTGGGCAGCAGGGCATGTGGGAGAGTGGAGGCCAAAGACAGAGCTAAGGGAGAAACGTCCTCATCAACTATTTTTTTAACCCCAAAATGAGGATGATGAAGATAGGGTGCAGGCAGGGTTTCTGCTCGATTCCCCTGAGTGGCTGAGACCCTCTGGACAGGAAACAGGTCCCTTCTTCATCCCCTTCTTGACAGCATTGCCCAACAGCCCACCGGCCTCTGGCAGCAGCTCTGCCTTGGCACCGAGTTCAAACCGTGCCTGAACCAGCAAATACTCAACTGGAGTGGCCGAGGCAGAAACACTCCGTGTGTCTCTAGGGCAACGTGTTTGTTCTGCATCCCAATAACGCCCAATCCCTCCTTGAGACAAAGCTCCCGATTGTTTTTACAGGGATTTAGGTGCATGGCATAAATAAATACACCTATTTATATACATTTAAAAGTGGGTATGTGCACACCAAATTAATATCCAATATTGGTTTAAACCCAGGGTATCAGAACAGGCACGGATGGAGGTGTGGGCTGTCTAAGTTTGTCCCCAGAGCAGCTGATGGATGGACAAGGAGGAACCAGAGGGGCCCGGGTGGTTTTAATCAGCGTGTGTGTGTGACAATAGTTGGGTGAAGAAGGGGACCTGACACCGGCATCCTTGATTTGTTATAAATCACACACATAAAAATGAGGGGGAGGGGGGGGGGAATTAAATCTTGGGGATCGCAGTGCTTTTAGTGCCAACTCAATCCCCAAGCTGGAACAAAGCTTTGCCAGCCTTGAAATAAATGATGCTTCACCTAATGGCTCTTATCCCTTCCCCACTGCCTCTGACCAGGCAGCTTTGGGGTTTTAACGATGCCGACGTGATGAGAAGCAACGTCTGGGCCTGGTGCTGATTTTTACCAGCAAAGGTAGCCCTGCCAGGTGGGGTGGAGGCCCTGGGGGACTCGTGGTGGGGAGGGGAGGCTCGTCCCCATGTCCCCAGGTCCCTGCTCGGCCGTGGCTTCGCTGATGCTCCGCAGCCGCCGGGCTCCTCTCTCTGCTCAATTGCACAGCGCGCAAATGGAATCGCTCTCCTCGCTGTATTTGTGGCCACGGGAGTGGAAGAATTACATTGGGCTGAAAATAGTATTTACTTTTACTGATTGAAAAATAGATGTTAGGAAAAAAAATAAAAAAAAAAAAAAGCAAAAGCAGGAATTGAAACTATAATTACAACAAACCATATGTAAACTCCCAGGTAAACACTGATTATACTGTGTCATTTCAGCCAGACTTTATTAGCGAGGGAAGAAGAGAATCTTCTTTCTCTCTCCGCCCATGGCGGATGCAGCATCCAGGATCCCACTGCCTGCCATTTGCAGAATGCTTTTCACCCTAAAAAGTCTCAGGTTCGTGGCCTGATCCTGCACAGCTCTCATCAGCTCTGTTTCCTAGGTGAACCGTGTCATTCCCCTCGTGTGACTGCAGAGTGGGTCTCTCAGGGTGCTGCTGTGGGTGCAGATCTGAGCTACCCTCTGGCATATCCTCTTCTTTGGGGAGAGGCAGGGAAAGGACTGGAGTGTGCCAGGCTGAGAGAAACTCAGAGCATGGGACCCAGCCTTCTTGCTCCTACAGCATGTTGGGATGGGATGGGATGGGATGGGATGCACTATCTTCAGCATCCCCTTTTTCTCAGGCAGTTCACAGGCCCAGCTGCAGGAGGACAGGGCTGGCCAGATCCATCCTTGGAGAAAAGTTGGAGGAGATGAGTGTCTGTAGCCTTGGCAGGCCCTTTGCTTGCTCCCTAGCAATAGAACCAGACCCTTTTGTTGTGAGCTGCCTCCCCAGAGCCCAACACCCCAAATGCAGGAGAGGAACATGGTTGGAGTATTGTTTCTGACACCTGTGTTACACAGTATTCCCCTCACTCACGGCACAATGTCCCACAAAGCTTCCAAAATCTCTCCTCCCTGCCAGGCCTGGTGGAGACAGAGCAATGCCATCATGACATGTCAGTCTCCAGTCTGTCACTCTCAGGACACCTCAGAGCAGGTCTCAGCATTCCCTCCTCTGCCCTGCAGTGCGAGGGTCACCCGGCAGCACCGTCCCCTTCGGATGAATATCTGGGGGGCTCTTGCCGCAGTTTCCTTGCGGGGTGGATGAGGGGAGATGGGAACGGAGGGGAAGAAGGAAACCACGAGTACCGTAACGCCAGGTATCCTTACACAACGGGGCTGCAGGCTCGGCGTCCTTACAGCTTTGCCATAGTGGCACCCTGTGGCAAAACGCATTACTACAGCTGGCAGGGGCTCCGGAGGGGGATTCGGCCCGGGGGGCCCTAGCCCTGGGGGCTCACACCCCGCGGCGACACTCGCTCCCCACGCATGCATGGATGGGATGCTGGGGGCTGGTCTCCTCCGTGACATCCCAGTCCCCCGTGGAGGGTACCACCCATCTCCATGGGGTCAGCCGGGATGCTGATCCAGCCTAGACCTCCCCTGGGATGGTGTTGGAACACTGGCAGGCTCGCTGGCCATTGCAGCTGGCTAGCTTAGGGCTCTCTGGTAGCATCCGTGCGGCCGGGCGGCGTGGCCTGTGTGATGTGGAGCAGGGGGTGCGTGTGTGTGTGTGTGTGTGCTGGTTTTCTCCTCCCGGAGCAGACCCGGAGTGACGGAGCGAGCTCTTTGTCTGCCTTCGCCTGCCTGTCACGGCTCCCGGCGTTTCCCAGCCACCTTGCACGGCGCGCAGCCACTTTGGCAGGAGCTGCCTCGGAATTTTAATGCGGCTGATTAACGCGACACGGTGTAATCGTGGAGCCAGCCGTACCCCTTCCCTAGCCTCGCCTTTTGGGGAATAAATAACCAAACCCAACCACGCAACCCCACTCACGGTGCCTCATCCCATTCTGAACCGAGCTAGAAAATGGGACCAAACCGGAGGCAGGAGGTGGTCTCAAAGGAAGAGATCCTGATGCCTGTCCTGTCTCAGCCCAGAAAGCTGAGGGGTGTAACAGAGATGCCTCTGCCACCCTGGCACACGGGTAACAGAGGTGATTTTGGGGCTGGCACAGGGATGTGTCACGGGTTGTGGCACTGCATGATACGACAAGGAGTTTTGGGAAGCGTAATCTCTCCCTCTGGGGAACAAGGGTGAGCAGTGGAAAACTCCAGGCAGAAGGGGAAATGGTGAAGGGGAAGAGGGTGAAGAGGAAGTCTGCATGCAGAGCAGGGAGAAGATGGGTGAGCAGATCTCTGTGCCACCCAGGAGATGATGAGGGGGAGTTACTGACACAGAGGACACATTGCTAAATTTTCAATCTGTCCCTTTCTTAGGTGGTGTTGACAGAAGAAGATGGGTAGGATATTTCAATGGCAGGCACACGTGTCCCAAGAGAGAGTGAGACACCAACAGAGATGGAGCAAGGAACGAGTTTTGGACAGCTGCTGGAGAGAAAATGAAACCTTCTTTGGAAATCAGGGTCACCTGCAGGCTGGGAGCACCTTGTGAAATAACCATCCCTCCAGACATCTGGGAGCATCAAGCAGCCATCAGGATCTGGCATAGGTCCCATGGGCTTTGGGGAAGGTGCAGGGTTGAGCCAGCGGCTGGGAGAGACTCTGCACCCCTTGTCTGTGGAGCTCTTAGAGGAGAGAGGGGTGCAGGAGGAGACCCCGCTGAACATGAGCTGCTCTGGTGCGGCTGTGCCAGACCTCTGCTGCAGCCAAAAATGATACCAGGAAGAAGAGAACACTGAACCCCTCTGCAGCAGGGTGGGGCTGCAGGTGCCTGCCAGGCTTGGTGTGGGGATGCTCCCCGCTCCGTTGGCCTTCCCTGTGGCACTCAAAATTCCCATGCAGACTGTCAAGCCGAGCCCAGCAGAGACATGAGCAGCCAGAAAGGGAAGGAAGGAGAGTGGGGGCAGCCAAAGTGACAGGGACCACAGCCTGGGCAACCCTGTGCTGTTTGTGTGCCAGTGACTGCGAGCAGTGATGTGGTGCATCTTCTTATGACATGGACACGCAAGGCAGGATACTCCTGGAGCAGAGCAGAGCAGTGAGGGTGGGAGGTGGGGAGGTGCCACTCAGTACCCATCATGCTGCTAGGATGTGCCCACAGATAGAAGGGGAAATGTGAAAAGGACAGCAGGGAATCAAGGGAACACAACAGCACCTAAAGTAAAAGGCTGAAGACTGAACGTGTGAAACAAAAGTGATTTGGGCTCAGATGGGAGAGACGATCCATACCTGGAGCATCTCCTTCAGTGGGAGATGACTTCAGAGGGGTCATGAATGTTTGAACTGGCTCAGGATTTGCCTGGGAAAGGTTAGGCTGGTGTTTCTAGTGTGATTGCCACCAAGCCAGCTCTGCTGAGGATGGCTGCAATGTTTATTCATGGTGGGGAAGGAAGGGACCAGCTGACTTTTAGATCCCCAAAAGCATAAAAAGGGGGAATGGGCCCTTTCCCATGACCATGGACAATGATTGTACTACTTCACCTCAGGGCTTTTTAGACGTCAGCCATGTCCCAAAAATTAAATGGTGAAGAAAGGTGGAATAACCCCCAATACATTCAAGGCAGCAAAACCTCCTCCCCTGCCTTAGAGCTGCATTTATTAAAGGCTCAATTGACCCTATTTTTGGGACCTGAAAGGTGAACCCCAAACGCAGAGCAAATATTCCTTTATGGGGGGGTCTCTCATTTCACCCTTAGACCAGAGACCTCCCCATTTCCACAGCTGCTGGGTGCAGCCTCCTGGTCTCACCATCATAGTCTTTTGTCCCAAGCAAGAGCTTCCTTTGGGAGGGCAGTTTCATTCCCATGCACCTTCCCTGGTTTTCTCTGGGTCTGTGTCCCCTCTCCAGCATCCCTTTACCCTATTAATATCCTTTGACTGTCCTCACACCTGCAGACAATCTGGTCCCCAACCACCTCCACCTCCCCCCTTCCTCAAAAGCTTCCCTCAGCTGTCTTTAAGTCGTAGCTGAAATCTGTGGTATGTAGGAGGAGAAATTCAGTCTGACAGCAGTTTAAAACACCGCACTACTTGGCAGATTTAAATGCTATTTTAAATATAAGCTATGACACAACGGACAAAAATAGCATTGAAAATACCCTGTCATGTTCCATATTGCGAGGAATAGGGAAGCAGACCAGGCTAGAAAGGAGCAGAGAGAGGGGCCAGATGGAGAGGAGAGGTTATTTTGTTTGTTTTAAAGAAACTGGATAAATGTATTTTGTATGTGACTGAGTAAATGTGCTTTATAGAGAAACGAGCCAAAAAAAAAATAAACCTTCTCAAGAAAAATCTACATATTTTATTTGATGTGGAATCTGCCAAAGCAGGTTTGCTGCTGAGAGGATATATTTGTTATCAGGTTGTTTTGGAGATGCTCAACCCCAGCAGCCACCAGCTATTGAAGACCACTTGGTCTCTGCTGAGTCTTTCTCTTTCTTTTATTTATCTATGTTTTAATAGGAATTTGCTCTTCTCAAAAAAAAAAAAAANAATACTTGGAAGCGACTTTTTACCAGTGATTCCCAGCTTGGTGACCCTGCACTGTAGGAGCTGATGAATGGCAGTGCCTGGCTGGGAGTGTCCCTGCAGGGTCAGTCTGTGGGACCAGGGAGGGATGGAGGGATGCAGGCTGAGACACCACTGATTTCCCAAGGTACGTGGGTATGTGCCTGGAAAATCCTGGAAGTCTTCCTGACGCTGCAGCACAGTTGCTTGCTGGCATGGGTAGGAAGCATCTGGAACATCTGGGCCCTGAAACTGCAGGGCTGCAAGGACAAGTTTCTTCATCATTCTTCCTGAATACAACCACTGCTCCAAGCTGCTCTCTTATCACAGCATCTTCTCCCCCACCTCTCCACACACACTGTCTCACAGGGCAGGACAAACATCTGTCCACACTTTGGGTTTGTCTCATGGAGCTGGGTTTTGGCTCCTTCCAACTCCCCCAGTATAACCAGCAGTAAATCTGGTTATGAGAATGACCTGAGGAGAGTCCAAGAGATGTGGGGAGAGGTCCGAATGTGAGCAAGTCTCAGGCTGCAGCACCATGTGGCACACTAGAAAGCCTGGAGATAAGGGTTGGTGTTCCACACTAGACTGTCCCTACCTGGCACAGGGTTGGCACCCATGGCATGGAGGTGCCAGATGCCAGCTGTACCCCAAAAATGGGGTAGAATTTGAGGTTCACTCCCAGTAGAGGATCTGAGCAGCTCTGCCTCTGGCTGCCTGATTGCAATAGCAACTGCCCCTCTTGTGCTGGGGTAAGGATTTGGTCCTGATAAGCACCTGACAGCACAAATTACAGGAGCAGCAGAGCTGCCAGCGCTCTGATGAGCACCCTGGCAGGAATTCAGGGGCTCCCCAAGCTGCCTGAATTCACTGCTAATCCAGCTGCAGCAGCTGAAATCAGGGGCAAAGACACAGAATGAAACATTTTTGCTATCATCTTAAAAAGTTCTTTTTTATTTTAAACCCAACATGTTATTATAATGTAAACATACAATTTGAAGAGTTTAACAAAACAGTTCAATGAAGCCAGGTTAGCATTAGAAATCAAAGACTGGACCTTTCAACCACTTGTAAATCACCATGGCCTTGGAAAATGTGCCCTCCAGGTCAGGTTTCTCCAACCATACAGTGGTGGATGCAAAAAAAAGCAAAAGCTTTTTATGAGGAGAGAGAGTGAATCTGTGCTTGCTTCTCACCTGCTCACCTCTGGGTGCCCACTCCCAGCTAGGGGCTCATGGTTCCTCCTGAACCTCTGGCTGTGCCCACCCTTGGCATTCCTGTGGACAGCAGCTCTGTGGGCACTCTGGAGGGGCGTGGGACCTCAAGTACTGCTCACATCTGGAACAGCATTACTGCTCACAGTGCCAGAAAGTCTGTGACCTTTTCTGGCTCTAAACTAAGGCAACTGGCAGAGCAGGGCACCCACACCTCCACATCTTAATAAAGATTTTAAAGACTCCCAGTTGCCTTGTCTGCTGCAGGGCAGAGTCAATAGGCAGCAGTTTAAGCATGGAGTCTGGTTCCAAGTGCCAAGTGGGATGTACTCACTCAGCAGCTCTCAGCCCTTGTGCACCTTGCAAAGGGGGCTGCGAACCCTTCTCAACACCTCAGTGTCCATATATAAACCCAGAGCTGGAGGGAAAGAGGAGGATCCCTGGTGAGAGGTGAAGGAAAACTCCTGGTAGGGCCAAGAGAGGCTTTGGTGTGCTACAGACTAAGTAGCATCACTGCTACTGCCAGAGCTGAGAGGTGATTTTCATGCCCGCTCAGAAAAGCAGAACCATGGCTCTATAAAAGCAGCTCTGTTGTGCTTCTTTTTATTTCAGATGAAAATAAAAGCATTTCAGTGTCTTTTGATCTGCCTCACTTCCTTACTGACACATTCAGGATGCTCACAAGCATTTTGGTATGGTGAGTCCGCACACCTCAGCAAGGTCCCAGGATTCCCTGGGGAATTGCATCCGTGCAAGTACAACTAGCAGCAGAGAAGCAAAGCAAGGATGGAATGTGTCCCTAAGCCCCCTGCTTTTCCCTGGCTGTCACTCCTGTTGCAGTACAAGCCTCAGGGTGCAAAGTTACTGATGCTGAGGTCCTTGGCAAGCCCAGCTTTGGGGGTACGCCGGGCTTCTGCCACCTGCAGCAGGTATTGCAGGGCTGAGGCTGCTCACTGGAGTGGTGGCATTGCAGTCCTGCCTCCTCTTACCGCCCTGCCCAGCTGCGACAGCAGCTCAGCTCCCTCCCTTGCTCTTTGTTAACCACTGAATTCATCTGACAACTCAAAGAGAGAGAGAGAGGGGAGAGACCCTGCGGCCCGCCGGCGCGGTTCCCCGGCTCCCCCTCTGCCCTCATTTGCAATGCTTGAGTGGGGATTTCTCTATTTACTAAGCTAACAATGTGGGTTCCCAGGGCCTGGGCTGATGATGACATCCCGGCGCTGGTGGGTGGTGGGGCCGGGGGGGCGGTGAGGGTTGGGGGGGATTGCATAATGCAGAGGCAGGCGTGGGAAACCACAGCATCTGCGAGAAAAGTCTCTGCCAGCCGCTTTGAGCGTGGCTCAAAGGGCTCCCGGGGAAGCCACGGGGCAGAGGGAGCCCTGGGGACACAGTGGCAAGGGAAGATGCTCACACCCACATCTCACGACCACAGCCCCGCTGGCACGGCCCCGCAGGAGCGGCAAACGGCCCCGCTGCCACCGCCGCCGTCCCCGGAAGGGTTAACGCGGGCTGCCACGGGTCTGCTCATTACAGGGTTAAGGGGGAGATGGCACTTGCAAATCCCTCAATTACCCGGGCCAGAAGGCTGCTCAGGAAGAGCTTTATTAACGGTTGCCGTCTTCATTAACCGCTTCTCCACAGCTGCCTAATTACGGCCGCCATTAGGCTCACTGGGTCTCCCCACCACCGCCCTGATCCCCGGCCCCCTGATTAACCTTAATTACACCTCCATCCTCGGAATCGGGTGCTCACCTGAGCGGGGCCGCGGCCAGGGGCTCAGGGCTGTCTAATTGCGGGCAACCCCGGCGGGGCGTGCGCGGGGAGGGGGCCGGGGCGGCCGTGGCCAGGCGCCCGCCGCACGCCAGATGTTCGCTGCTGAAAAGGCGAGGGCTGCCCTCGCACTGAGCTAAGCGGTGGCAATGAGATCGGTAGCAGGGCATTGAGGGAGGCGGTGAAAGGGTTTCCCACCTGAGCCGATGGGGCTCTGCTGGGAGGAGAACGGGGCTTGCAGGCGAGGGAAGGCAAAGGGTGAGCGTTGGGAGGTGTTGTGGGTGCTGCTGCTTGTCCCCCAGAGCTCATCCCTGCCAGGAGACTAAGCACCCTTGGAATGAAGTGGTTGGAACTAAATGACCTTTAAAGTCCCTTCCAACCCAAACCTTTCTATGATTATTCTTCTGGGTTTCTTCCCAGCCTTATTGCTTTCTGATTAGGTTGTAGGATGTCTCCGGGGCTGGATGCAGCGCACGTGGGTATCAGTGCCCGGATGCGGCTGTACCGTGCACGCCCAAGCTCTGCATTTCAGGCAAGGCCACAGATGCTACGGAGGGTAGCAGAGATCCCAGTGCCTCCTAGCTCTGCTGTCCCCAGGATGCCACCACTGCTCCAGGACAGCCCCAGTCTGATGTGCCACCCGAGCCTCCTTTCACAAAGAAGATGCTGCTACTTTTTCTCTCTCCCTCACTGAACAGGGTGAAGCTCAGCTCCTCAGGCACGGGGAAAATGGAGCTGCTTTCTCCCTCTACCGCGAGATGCCCCTACCAGCTTCTTCCCCCTCCTCACCACACACCTCCCTTTTGGGAGAAACAAAAAAAAAAAAAAAAAAAAAAAAAAAAGTTTTTATTTTAGAACANCCCCCCCCCCACCCCCCCTTTTGGGGAAAAAAAAAAAAAAAAAAAAAAAAAGATAATAAAGTTCTTATTTCCACCACATTTGCCATTTCCTGGTCTAAGTAAAGAGTGTCATAAGAGTGACAAGCTAAAAGCCACTGATTACTGTGGATTCATGGCATTTATTCTCCTCGTGAAAAGAGCAAACATCAGAAATAATGTGGTCCGGCCTGCCTCGGAGCCTAACCCTGCAATTAATCAGCATTCATGTGCAGAAGGTGCACGAGCATCTGATATGTAGAGAGGGAGTAATTAAAGGCAGATGCAATCTCTGCTTCCCGCAGGCCTGGGGAGGGTAACCACGCTCCCCCCTCATTGGGGTGCAGCCCCCCCAAAACCAGCACTGCTCCCCCTTTTCCTCAGAACAGCTCTTCACGCTTGCCCCGTTCGCCTTTGCTGGGTACCCGGGACCCGGCTCTGCTCTCTGGAGCGAGCGGGCCGACAGCGACTGCATCGCTCGGCTGTCGGCAAAGCGAGCAGGAGGGCTGGGGATGCGCTATTTAGGCGAGCTTCCGATGCCTTGAACCCTGACATGGCTCGGTGACACCGCGAGGTCCCCGGAGAGGGGGATTGCTGCGGGCTGGAGCTTGCCCGGGACTATCACTGGCCTCCTCCCGCCGGGGTCTGCCCCGCTGATCCTGTCGAGACCTTTAATCCGTGGGGGATCAGCAAATTAATCCACTAAAGCATGAAGGGCCTGAGCTGTGTTTAATCGCTCCCTTTTGTGTCAGGGGACGGCTAAATGACCATACAAGAGAAAAACCCACAGAGGGGTCAGAGGGGAGGCGGTGGGCGATTAACCCCCGTCACCTCCCTCCAGGCTGCGGCGCGGGGTGAGACGGGGCCGAGCCCGCAGCCGCCGGTGCCGGCACCAGTTGAGCCGGTGTCCCCTTGTGCCCCGATGCCCCGTGTCACCCATCGGGGGTAGCTCTGCGGCTCATGGCGCTCTGTAGCCCCCCAGCACGTTCCGAGCTGCCCCAGCCGCGGGCAAGACGAGCCCTCCGAGGTTTCAACCTGGCTCCCAGCAGACAAGATGTTATCACGGCAATTACCCCCCAGAACATCCTTTGGGAGCTATTCTGGCCGAGGGGTCAGCGGTGCTGACAGCGGCCGAATCCTCCCCTGGCTCCCGGCGGAGGAGGAGCCGTGCCGGGGGAGGCTCAGCACAGGCACAAGCACAAGCACAAGCCGTCTGCCTGCTCCGGCACAGATTGTGCCAACGCGTGGTTGAGCGCGGCGAACGCTCGCAGCCAGCACCCTTCAAAAATATCACTCGGGGAACAAATGACACCACCTCCCCCTCGCCATCCTCGCACACCAACGCCCTCGCCCAGGCAGGGACGGCCACGCCAGCCTGGGTGCTGCGGCCCCCCCGCTTTCCCCCCCTTCTCATTTTCTTCAAAAGGAGAATAACCTGCAGTACATATATATATATATATGTATGTATTTTTTCCTTTCTGGAAACTAATGGACTCCTTAAATAGCAAAAATTGCACCCTGTAATTAAGATCTTGCTTTTTAAATGATTAATCATTCTAACCCCTTCCAGCGGCATCCCACTTACTGCTGCTCTCATATTGAAATGCAGATCTGAGAGGGAGGGAGCCGAACAGGTCTGTGGAGAGGAGCAATTAAATCTTCCAGCTGTCGCTGGTCCACCCCATCCTCCATTTTTTTAGGGAAGCCCTGGGCGTTGTCTGCCGGGCTGGCTCTGTGCCCTGATTCACATCCCCCTTTATCATCCTCTCATCTTCATCCTCTTTCCCACCTCCACCCCTTCTTTTTCTTTTGTCTCTTGGTTTCTGGGCTCAGTGTCAGCAAGTGAGAAGCCAGCAAGGTCTGACCTTCCTTTCCTTGGAAGTGCTGTAAACTCCCCAAAAATTTGCCTGTACCTCTCTTCCCAGGTGAAAGGGGAAAGGATGTGACTGAATGGCAACATCAGCTTTGGAGAACCAGCAATCCCAATTCAGCCCATAACAACCAGATACCTGTTCTGCATCTCTGCCTAAGATAGTTTTTGCAGCTCTATGAGGTTGCACCATCCTGTCCTTCCCTTGGCTTTTCTCTGAACCACATCCTGCTGCAAAAAAATTCAAATCCTGCAAAAGACATCCATGAACATGTGTTACTTTCCTGCAAGGGGTTTCCACAGCCTTGGCACAGCACCTCATTCACACTTCCCCAGGACCAACTACAGATTTCTCAGGATGTTTCATCAAGAAAACTGCTCAGCTGTGTATAAACCATAAGCAAAAGAATGTCTTCTGGCCTAAATCCATCCTGTAGATTCTCTTTGGGTTGGAGGGTATCCTTCAGGGGTTTTCCAACAGCATGCTGGTGGTTTTTCAGCCCATTTCTGTGAAGCCATGGGTGGATGGAAAAAAACCTGGGGAAAATGCATTAGTTTTGAGCCCCCAGCAGGGTCAGGATAACGGTTTGGGAGGGGCAGGCTCCTTCCAAGTCATCATCCAAAGGGGAAGGACCTGGAATCTGCATTTCTGTTTCAGTGCACTGCAATAAATCCCCCTTTCTGTCAACCCCTCAAGCCAGTCCCATGGCAGGTCTGTGAGATAAATGGGACTGCAACCTCCATCTCCATGGGTCAAAGAAGAACCTGGTGGTCTGAGTCTTGAAAATGGACAAGTTTCTCCAAGAAATCAGAGAAGGGACTCTGGAGTTTCTGTGCCTCTCTGCCTGATCTTTGATTTTTCTGACAGAGAGAAGACAGGAAAGTATGTGGTCATATGAGATGGGGGGGAGGGAGTGACAGAGAATAAAAGAAGTGGAGTTAAGATGGGGAGAGAATGCTCCCCAAAGAATGGAAACAAGAGGAGAATATGCTTTCCCAAGGGAGTGGAATGGAAAGGGAGTTCCTGTGCTACTGTCACCCCTAAAATACTCACTTCTCCTCTCAAATGTTTCCAAAATAGAAGATTCCCAGAAGATCTGGGGAAAGGATGAAGATTGGAGCTCCTCTGGACCATCCATCCCACAGTCACTGCATGGCACATTGGGCCAGCACAGTGCTGAGCCCCAGGGCAGAACATGGGAAGGATGCTCTGTAGTCTGGGGGAGTGAGGAGTGAGCCTCCTCCACAGCACACATCAGACAGCAAGCCCTCAGCATCTGCACTGCTTCCACTCTGATTTTCAGGCTTATTCCTCATATTCTGGGTTGCAACATCTGGCTAGGAAACAGCTAGATAATAGGACATGGTTCTCCCCACCAGGTACTGACCCATCCCAGGGCACATGACAATATTGCCAATGAGGCTAAGGCAAGTTCCATCCCTCCACTCTTGGCCTCCTGACATGGATGTACCCTAGAGAGAAGAAGGTCTTTATGTGCCTTGTCCTGTCTGAAGTGTGTTTTTGTCTCTGTGGTTACCAGCATGTCTTTTAATGACATGGGCAACACAGACCAGGGGCTTCATTCCCCCCTCACCCAGATAGAGCTCAGAGCCCTTTTTCCCATGACAAAATAGAAGCAATCTCAACAGGCCACATAATAAACAACAGGGAGACATACAGAGCATGAGCTGCTCTTCCAAAAGGAATCATTCCTTGCAGCCTCTGAACTGTCCTGACATCCTCTCTCATATAGTCTGGATGCTCCAAAACTGCCCGTGATCCTCCAGCATTTTAAAGCATTAAATGCCTGTTTTTTTGCTGTTTTGGCTTTGGTCTGGGAAAAACATTGGCAACCAGGCTTGTATGACCAGGAGCACCACAAGGGTTAATCAGTGGGAAGCAGAGTCAGATGTAGATGAGTCTTGATGGGACCAGATTCCCAGGGCACCATGAGGAAAGTCAGAAAACCACACCAAGCTCTCTATTTATGGATCCCTACTCCTTTGCACGGCCCCTTTCTTCCTCCTCTTTGCATCCCTCTTGTTACTCCCTGCCCTGAGTTGCAAGGCACAGGACCCCATCCCATCCCCAAGCCCCCTCCATGCCATCATTTGCATTTTCAGCAGCCTTGATTAATTCCAGAGCCTGTTTATAGAGTTACAATCTCCAAATTAGGTTGCCGAAGGCATCCCGGACCAGCCCTGGAAAAATCTCGGTGGCTGAAAGGAGCCATAACTAAGCCTCAAGCAGACGTCTTTATTCAGCTGTAATTGACGTTTAACAGACGTCTGTAACTTCGTCTGGACTTATAAAAAACCCCGAAAAAAAGTTCTCCCCTCTCTTTATGTTCCCCCCTTTTATCCAGCAGTCAAAAGTGTAAGAGCCCACCACACCGGCCCCACTCGGTCAGTGTGCAGCAGGGGCCGTGACAATAGTGGGGCTGAGACAAAGCCACAGCCCACGCTGCACACACTGGCGCCTTGTATGTCTATTTACCTCCTAGAGTGGTTTATGCTAATTTATTGGAGAGCAGCGACCACTCCTGCATACTGATGTGCTGCCACTTCTTTCTGAGCGGGGGCCCTCGTCTGCAGGGAGGCCCGTGGGGGGATCCCCTTCCCTGCCACCAGCGCCCCAGAAAAGGATGCTGCAATGCTCAAGGCTCCCCATGTGCTCCCAAAACATCCAAGCTTCCATTCTGATCCCATGATGGCTCTTTATTTTGATGTCCTTTGGACACAGGGATGCTGATGCTGTCCCTTTGCACAGGGATGCTCCAGGCACTGGAACCAAACAGGCAACCTGAACCCACAGCCACAGGAGCTAAGGGCATGGAAAGAAATGCTACAGATAGCTGTGAAGACAAATGGATTTTCATATAAATATATCTCCGTGATGTTCTGCTGACATGTGTGAGTAAGGAAGGGTGCTCACAAGTCAGGAAGACACTAGAAATCAGGATAAAATTATTTTCTTCTTTCCTGAGTGCTTATATTGTGTACTATTCTTTGCTGCACAATGGTTTATTTCATCACTGGGACATGAATTCTCAGATCAGGTCTTACCTGCTAGTTCTTGAAGGCAAATTTTCCTTTCTTCCTCAGGAAGACATGGTGCTGCTCAGCCCTGGCCATGGAAAAGCTCTTGTGCTCTCCTGTAGATGATCAGACCATTAGGAGGACAGTCAAATCTCTCTGCAAACCACAGCCTTCCCAAAAAAGGAATTTCCAGTGTAGAGACTACCCAGAGTTACAGAATAAATTGGTTTTAGTGGTTCAGGATTCCCCAAAGAAAAGTGAAGCTGTATGGGATGCTCCTGCTCTCATCCACAAAGCACCTTCCAGCACCTGCCAAGCACAATCCAAGGAAAAGACAAGGCTTGGAAGCAAAGCTAGCAGACACAATTGAGACAAAAGGAATAAAGTCAGGAGCAATTAATTCTGATGCTGTGGATTTGCTCACACAGAGCTCCTAAAAACCCGGTCAGTGCCAGGAGAGTGTGAAAGTCGGGGGCAGTCAAAAATAGGTCTTCATGTCCATGGTGTGAGCAGATGATGAAGTCAATGAGTCAGAGAGTTTATCCAAGAGGAACAGAGGCCATTTGCAGGTTTAACCAAGCAATGGGCCAAGAAGCTTTAAGATGTGTGTCAAAAGTCATTGAGCCTGCCCAGGAGAGGATGAAGGATGAAGTTGTGCTCCATTCCCCTCCCAGCTCTCTCGCTGCTCATTCACACAGGTGATTCTTGGCTGCAGAGCAAGGCAGGAGACCTGTTTGTGCAGTGGAGAACATGACTCATGGCTGGCAGAGACACACCAAAAGAGTGAGAAATCTGGCCTGAAGTATCAGAGGACTGCTAAGGTCCCAAAGCTGAGAGCTTGCCCATGCCAGAATGGCCAACAGCCAGGAAAAATGGATAACAGAGGATTAGGTAGCACTGTGTGAGACCCTCAAAAGTCAGCAGACCTTTTCTGTGCTTTGCTGGCTCAAGCCTAGAGAGATTTGAGCACGTCCTTTAGAACCTGCTGGCTAGGAGGGATTTATTTGGGGTGGGTGTCCTCTGCCAATAATGGAAAACAGCCCATGCAGCCACTGCTGCCCATGGCAAGCACAAACTGATAGAGCACCTGCACCCATAACTCCATCTTCCTCTAGAATGCCAAACATAGGTATTTCTGTTCCCAGGAAGACAAGAGAAAGTCATCATGCCTCTGATGTGACTTAGGATAACCTCTAGGGACTAGGAAGGCCATCCCCTTGCCCATGGCACTGGAGGTGGCTGTGACATCAGCACTGGTGTTGCCCCTTCAGTCATTGAGGAACCCTCCACAAACTGGACAAGAGCTCACTGGGCCAGAGAGGCCAGCAGAGGCAACTGCTTTGTGCTGCTTAGGATCCAGAAAGGGGCTGTATAACAGCCATAGATCCAGCATTTTTTGTGTCAAACCAGGAGGCTGAGGGTTTCTTTCATTTTTGTGCTGCTCAAAGCAGCAGTAACTTCCACATCCCCTCTGGCATCTTTCCCTGGGGATTTTTGCACCAGCTGGGCACAGGGCACAGGCTGAGGAGAGGGAGCAGCTTGTGGTGCTGTGCCAGAGAGGTTTATCTTTCCTGTGGAAAAGGAAAAGCCTCTCTGCATGTCTCTTTCACAGTTCTGCATGTCAATAGGATGAGCCCTGGTCACTTCTCAAGGGTGACCAAGAGCTTGCAGGAGTCTAAGGTCAAGCAAGGCTTCCCGGGCTGAGGCAGGAAGGAGTGGGTTTCTCTGGGCTTCCTACAGCAGTGGAGAGGGAGATTCCCTGCACAGGGCTGCTCACAAAGAGCCTGAGCTGCCGTGCATCAGTAATACTGGGATGCCTTTGCTCGGGGCTGGCGAGGGAGGCTCGGCAGCAGCACTAGAGAGTCACTGGAGGGGTACACGGTCGAAGGAGAGCCTCCTTCCTCCTGCGAGCCAGGGCAGGCAGGGTGGGCAGAGCTCTGAGCAGGTGCCAGCCCAGGCCCTGGCAGCCCGCAGTCCTGCCTGTGCCGCTGCCTTGCAGGGGTGGAGGGAGATGTGAGCACCATGTCTTAGGCGAGGGCACCTCATGCTGGCAGCTCCAGAAATAGCCTGGAAGCCTTTGTTTTAGTGCTTTCCCTTCTTTCTCTCAGGGCCACACAGCTGGTGCTGACAGGGTTGGACGGTGCTCTGGAGCAGAGTGAAGCTGTGGGGACTAAAATAGCATCCCAAAACTAGAGATTATCCTTCTATTTCCTCTGCCACATGTTTCCCTGCAATACCATGCCCAGAAACACCCCTGCATGAGGCCAAGCCAGATTTTTCTTGGACATCAGCACCAAGCATCCTCGGAGTCCATGCCCTCAAGGTCCCACCGTGCCCAAAACCACCAGGACATGGGGACTGTGGGGTGGCTGCCCTTTCACAGCCCAGACAGGGACAACCCTATGTGTGATAGCAAACCCCAGACATTTAGGGCTGAGTGCCTGACCCCAATGCCTCAGTCTGCCCTCCAACAGCTTCTGCATTTTCCCTTTTCTCCCAGGGCAAGCTACCTCAGCAGGAGCATCCCCGGGCCTCGCTGGCGAGCTGTTATTTGCCAGCCAGAGGTGGGTGAGAAAAGAACCACCCTCCCTAAAAAACAAGATGTCTGGTGTGAATATCCTGATCCTGCTAACCCGAGGGCCCGGCTGGAGCCGGCCGCGTGCAAGCAGCAGCCCCGGGTCTTGCTTAGCAACAGGGCACGGAGCAGCCCGCGGCTGGCAGGGAGAAAAAAGGGTCTTTTCTTGTCGGTGAAAGATTCATCGTTGGGCTGAAAGTGGCCCCTCCCCTCTTTCAAATACTTGTCAGCAGGGAGAATACAGCTTAGATACTGGGCTGATCAGATCATGGCTAATCTGTTATTCCTGGCCGTGAAAACTGCCGGAAGACTTTCAAACAACTTCACTGGGAGCGTGTGTGGAGGGAGGGAGAGGGCAGGAGATGCCGAGGCACTGGCAGCCCCATGCCGGCATCCTGAGGGCATCCCGTGCTCGTGAGGTGTGCAGGAAGGGCAGCTCTGGTCCCCCACCCCGTGCTGACCAGGGCATCCTCAGTGCCATGGGCAGGGGCAGCTGAGGGGAAGGGGTCAGTGCTGAGCAGTAGAAGATGGGCTGGCCAAAATATCCCTGTGGTGAGAACAGGCTGTCCTGGTTGCATGGCTTTTGCTCCAAAATGAGGAGGTTTGATATTTGTCACGGTTGAAGGACTTTGACCACTCATGTCTGGGAGCCTCATTGTCAAGTACCAAAGAGAGTACAAAAAAAAAAAGATGGCCAGCTCAGAGAAAGGTGCTTTCCTCCCTCTGGACTGAAGTAGTTTGTAAGGGAAAAACCAGAGCAAACAAGTCAGACAATTTATGTTCTCAGTGGCTTGCAGAAATTTCACAAGGTGGCCCAGATTCTACTCCTGTACATCACACCCTGATGGGGGTACATCAAAGAGATGCATATCCAACAGTATCTCCTGCATGTCCTGCCATGCCCAGCACTAGAGCCAGTGTGGATGGCCAGCCCAGGGAACAGTGGCAATGCACCCTCACTGCCAGAAATCCACTTCTCTCTACAAAACCAGGGTAGGTGGAGCTGCTTTAACCACTGCTGCTGCACACACAGGTAAAATCTGCTGCCCAGGCCTGGCTCTGCCTCTCCCTAGATGCTCTGCATGCCCATACATCTTGGTAATGCACCTTGCCTTGCTCCCTGGCTTTCCTGCTGTTGCCTTGTCCTGCTGCATTCCACTGTCAGCTTGGCTTTAGCCCTAAATCTGCTTCATCCAGGCTAAGCAGTAGCCCAGGTTATTGTCCAGCACATGGCATGAAGATGGACCTTTGGTGGGGCAGTTCTGTGACAGAGAGGAAAACTACCCTAAAGTGGCCCAAACTGATGGTAGCCTGTGAAAGAGGGATGGATGCCCAGCAAGCCTGGGGACTGGCCTGCACCTCAGCAAGCTCCTCTTAGTCAGGAATAACTAATTACCTTCTCAAGGATCTTAGCTTCAGCCCTTCCCTGCTCATGCCCCAGCCCAGGAGAGGAGGGAGGAGGAGACGGCAGCGAAGAGGGTAGAGAATTAATTGGACATTGTGTTGGGAATCGCCTCCTGGTTGCTGTCAATCTTGGGAGTGAACAGCCTCTTGTCTCACTCAATAGGAACTTTATATGCTCCTTTAATCCTTCAGTCTGTATTGTCAGAGCTTCCCCCCTCCTCCTGTCTCTCCTTCCCACCACAGGACTTTTGATGACCCCAGCTGTCTGAGGCAATACAAAGAAGCCCCTTAACTAACACCCTGTGATCTATACAGGCAATAAAGAGGGTCCCCTTGACAAGGATTTGCGGGCAGAATATATGCAAATGGTGGGAGGTGCACGGGTGGGGAGGTGTGCCGGGAAAACCACAGTGCAGAGGGCATGGCTCCTGGCCCTGGGGACGCCATGGCCCGAGCGGGCATGTGGTACAGGTGAGGGGTTGACAGAGAAAAGCAGGTCTGGCTGGGGCTAGTTGGCCATTGCACACTCTTCCATGGGGTAAAATAAACAGGAGAGCCCTGATCATCAGGGCTGCAAGACCAAGCCATCCATGGGCACACAAATGGGGGTCTCTGGTCCATGCCCCCCTGTGCTTTGCTCCTTGACGGCCACCTCCTGAAGTCAGGAGGCCATGCTCCTTCCCACATTAGCACATGAATGAGGTTAGGGGTGGGGGGGAGGTGGGAAGGGGGGCAAGCCCCCACTGTCCACTCAAGCAAACAATTTGGCTAGCAAATTGACATAATTACAAGGGACAGAGAGAAAAGAAAGGCGAGCCCCCTCCCCTGCGCTCCAGAGGGCCCGACCCCTGCCGAGTTACTTAGACCCTTTGTGCGACTCAATGCTAGGTACTGATGAGGGGACGTATGCCCTTTTCAAGGGCCCTAAGCGACCGGCTGCCCTAATCTGATTACAATTTACAGCGCTCCTTCAGAGGGGCTGGAGCGGGGCTCACGCAGCCGTGGACACGGCTCGGACATGCACGTGCTTGCTCCATCCCAAAGGTACGTGGACGTGCGTGGCAAAGGTGGGAGGATGTGCACAGTGTGAACAGCACCAGCAGCACCTGCAGCGTGGTTTTCAGTGACCTGACAGTCGTACAAGGTCAAGAAGGCTATGGGGACCTGCGGCTTTGTACACATGGGCACACTGCCAGCAGCAGATATGCAGTGGCTGCTGGCTGGGGTGTGCAATGAGCCCATTTCAGCCCAAATCTGGGCTTGGCATCATGCATGTGCACCCATGCACACCAACACACCGTGGGCACAGATGTAGTAAGCAGGCAACCCCCCTTGTGCCAGGCAGATCCACAGATGGGGCCCCTCTCCACCAAGAGTGGGGGACAGCAGAGGTGAGCAAAGGCCTTCTGCCAAAATCTCTGCAGCAGCTTGCAGGAGCAGGAGTGCAAGCAAAGCCCACCACCTGCCCATTAAAAGGGGGATTAAACTATGCTGTTCCTCCCCCCACCTCCTCCCTTCACTCTCTAACATCATCCCCTTGGGGAAACCACCACCTTTACATGAGATTTTCCCTTTTTTTTAACCTCTTTTCTGCACCGTGCCACAGAGATCCCAGGGGATTAGCAGCCAAGCTGGGCCTTCCAGCCTCCTTGAAGGCAGGTTGTTTCAGCCACCCCCCCCCCATGGGAACCTGCCCCAGGACAACTTTGGTCAATGCCTCCGGTGCTTCCCAGCCAATTTGTACCACCTAATCCCCGCGAGTAGCTACAGCCCCTTTCTCACACGTTCTCCCGCCTGCCGGAGCAGCCCAATCCTCTGCTCTCCACGCTCCCCCGTCGAGAAACCCTCCGTCCACTGCTGGGGCCGCGACTGCACTTCAAACGCGCCAGCCCGATCCCGGCATTGTTTGCCAGGGAATTAAAACTGCACGGCCAGCCCCAGCGAGTGATTTAGGTACTGAGACCAGACTGAGCCCCACAAGAGCACGGGCAATAAAACGCTTCGCTGCCCAGCCGCCTGGGTAATTTAGGTGTCTTCCCACGAGGAGGAGGCACAGCCCAGAGGGCCAGGGAACTGGGTCAGGGCTCCTTCTTCCAGCATGTGCACATGGGACAGGACAGGACCATGTTCCAGGCTCAAGTCCTGCCCCACCAGAGATGGGGGTTGGCCACCTTGCTGAAGCAATGAGGGTCACCCAGCCTTTGCCATTACTGAACTGCATGGACCCTTGCAAGCTGCTGGGAGGAAAGACCAGAGGCCACAGAAGCTGGACACACAGATTATCTGGGATACAGAAGAATTCAAATGGTATGGGATGAAGGGACACCAGTCCAGTCACACAGTAGGAAATGCAGTGCCCAAAAGTTCTGCTTCTGCTTTCAGATTTTGCAGACTTTTGGGGAAAAGTTTAGGACTCCCTTTTTGAAATGACACTGTCTATGATGCCTGTCAGTAAACACCCCTGTGGTGGTTTCTGATGCACTCTCTGATGAAGCTGTGAGCAGAAATGGCTGTTACATCCCTTTCCCAGTGCAGAGAAGCTGAGAGGAGATCTCCCTACTTCAGCAGATCCCAGCACAGGGAAAACACTTGCCCTACATTTTTCCATCCCTACCTTGGAGAAAGGATGCAGTTCAATGTATACTTCAGCCTCTGCAGGGATCATTCTCCAGAGACCAGTTTTAACCACAGTATTTTTGCCATCATAAAAGAAATATATAATACACCACTTGCTGGCAAGGGGGCTGGAGATCCTGATGGCCCAGCTACGATGTTTTTGAATTTCTCCTTGGCCAACCAGCCCTTTCCTTGCATCCCACACTGATGCTGTGCTTGAGATCAATCCTATGGAGGATTTTAGGCCTTTTATTACTCTTTTTTCAATGGTGAGGTTGTTTCAGGCCAAATGGAGGCAATGCGTGTACAGGAGAGAGTGTCTCCTGTGCCTGGCTGTCCCTGTCCCCGCCATGGCATAGGAACACAGTGTTTTGGCACCTCCTCCTCTGTCACAATGTTTTTCAGCTCCAACAAGCAAAGTGTCCAATTAGAGCAGAGCCTCTTGCTTCCATCTTTGCCGACATTTAATTAACATGCTGCTGCTGGCAGCCGCTGACAAATTCCAGAAACATGTTGTAAAGGGTTTTTGTCTTTACCCAGCATGGAAAATGAGGGTGTCATATCCCAAGGGGATGTGAATAGCTACTTTTGACTCCCCCCCTCAGGTGTAAGAATTACAGCTAGATGCAGTGAAGAGACCTATCAGCCCTCCTACCTCCTTTCCCCCCTCTCTTTTCCTTTCCTGCTCCTCATATTATATCACCCTGGAAAACATACAGGATTTTAGGCCTGGTTTTCATCCCTGTTTCCTCCAGCTCTGGCTGGTCCAGCTAAGAGATGGGGCTGTCCTCTTCCCATCAGAATAGCACCAGTAAATGAAAGGAACCATCTGATGACACTGGAAGAAATGGCTGAAGCCAAAAAAGAGGAAAGGGTTCTGTCAGCCTGTGCTGTACATGCAAACAAGGTTCCCAAGGAGCTGATGGAGGCCTTGGTAGGTCAAAGGAAGGTGATGGCAGAGACCGTCACATAGGAGGGTAGCTGGACTCACAGATGCCCTCACCCCTGCCATGGATGGCAGGATGAGGAGAGGGTCAGCTAATTATCTCCCCAGACTGCATTGTCTAGTACATTGTCTAATACACCCAGGCTGTGTTTCCACCATTCATGGTTCCACTTTGTCCCCAAGGCACCAGGAGTGTCCCAGCGCCCCCGCTTTGCCCAGGGCAGCCAAGAGCTCTCTTGGCAGCTGCTGTGCCGCTGGCAGGAGAGACGGGTCTGGGCGACATCCCATCCCGCTGACACACGGCAGCACAGGCCTGGAAAGAAGAAAACGACTTTATTATATCCACAGCAGCTCGTTACAAAAGCGGCAGAGTAGGGCAGAGCCCTCGTCGTCACGGGGGGAAGACGATCCTTCGCTCCGGGAGCGGGGCGAGGTCCGGCGGCGCGGAAGGCGGGCGGGAGGCGGGGAGCGGCTCAGGGCGAAGCGGGCTTGTCGGGGTTGTGCATGTGGTACACGTCGCTCTCCTCGTCCTCCGGCACCTGCGGCAGAGCCCCCTGAGCCCCCGGGCCGGCCGCGGGCCCACAGCGCCATCTCGTGCCCCCCGCCCCGCTCCCGCCCCGCGCCCCTCCCCTCCCAGTAAACACCGTCCTCGAAGCAGTTCTCGACCGCCGCGTCTCCCCAGATGGGCAGCTTCAGGATGCCCCCTGCAAGGAGACGGGCAGGGCGCTGCGCAGGGGGCCGGGGGGATGCAGGCGGGGTGCGGGTGGTCCACCCGAGAGGGCAAACGCAGCCCTGGCGCAGTGCCGCGGTGCCGCGCCCCCGGGGTGCGTCCGGCCGTGCACAGGAGCTCAGGGATGCCTCTGTTTCAGCTGCAAGCTGGCACAACCCTCCCTTCTCTGTGCTCCCCTCCACCTTACCCACGATGGCCCCCCCAACCAAGGCCATCAGCAGAGACACCACGATGCCGGCCGCCTGGAACCCTCCCTGGATACTGGGTGTCCGAGTCTGGTACACGCCGGTGAAGTCAAACGCCTTGATGAACCTGCCGAGTGCAGAAATGGTGATGATTGCCCCTGGCAGGAGTCATGCCCTCGCTCCAGAGGAACCATGTTGCCCTGCTCTCTTAGAAACTCTTCCCTAGCCCCATCCCTCTTCTGCAGTGGACCAGGGGAGCATTGCAATGGCCAAAACACTGCTCGCTTCCTTCTCTGACCCCTGGCAAAGCTTTACCAAGGAGGAGCCCAAAATAGAAATATTTCCTTTGTCATTCAGACTTTTAGCCTTACCTGGCCCCACAAAACAATGCAGAGAGGGAGAAGCACTTCCCTCCCCATTGTGGCCCAGAATACTGCCAAACAGCGGGACTGTGGCTCACTTCATGAGGCCACCAAGAGTCAGCTGCATAAAATGAAGCTACAATTCAGTACAATTCATTTAGCCCAACACAGTCAGTGCACCCCATGATTTTGAGGGACAACTCTGGGCAACTCTGAACTATTAACAAAAGTTGTTAATTGCCCACTGCTCCCAGCTCACAGAGCTTCGGATAAAATCTATTCTCAGGGAAGTTTTTCAAGCCATCTTACCCTTCCTTTCCATATACATCCTCTGTGGCTGCAGCTGCTGTGATGGCCCCCACAATGCCCCCAATGAGGCCTGGCATGGCATGGAGGTTGTGGATGCCACATGTGTCCTGAATGTGCAGCCTAGACTCCAAAAAAGGCTGAGGGGAAAGGAAGTAGAGAGAGATCAGGGAGCTGAGTGTGGCCCGGGAAAGGATTAGTTCCTTCCATGAAGTATTGGGATAAACAGAGAAAGAGGAGAGATATTGTGTCCCATTAAAGTGCTAAAGGCTTGTAGACAAAAATGTGAGCCAAGCTCAAGATAAACTAACAACATATCCTCCAAACACACTCCTGTTGAGAGTCTGAAACTTCCTGAGCATTTTGGGGCAGTAAAAGGAGACAGAAGTGCATCTCATAAGGGATTCTGGAAAGCAGGAACTGTCAAAGGGAAATGAATCCATTTCTGGTCTCCTCAGCAGGACCAGGGCTGCAGACCCCTCGAGCACTCACCGTGAAGTAGACATACCCCACCGTGGACACGATGCCAGAGATGGACCCGACAATGAGGGAGCCATACGGAGTCAGCATCATCTCGGCGCTGGTGCCCACGGCGACACCGCCGGCCAGTGTGGCATTCTGGATGTGGACCTGCAGAAGCAACCGCTCTGCCTTGGCACCTCAGGGAGATTGCAATTGCTCAGGGATGGTGCAAATGGCAAAGTGGGAGAATCAGCTCTGAAAATGTTTCCAGAGGAAATATCAGGACCCATTTTCTCACTTGGTGGTGAAAAACAAGAAAAGAACAGGCAGCTTCTGTCTGTAGCACAGGTGCACATAGACTCCCACTCCCCGTACCACACACGTCCTTTGCATCCACAGATAGGGGTGGGGAGTTGTGATGAGATGGAAATTGTCTCACCCGTGTGTCATGCAAGCTCTGCTGTCACAGAGACATGTCACCCACACATCCAACACATACAAGTCAGCCCCCCGATTGCTCACGAGCTGCTGTGCAGGCTTTGTTTGATGGGGAGCACTGCCAAACAGGGCTCTGCAACATGCCCAATAGAGTGAGTCCAGTCCCTGCTGTGACTTGGGTCCACCACAGGTAGGACATCACCCCACACCTCCAGCCCAGCAGGACCCATTCTCACGTTCTTATTCAATATAGCTTCAGGGTTTCTGCTTGGATGCTGGTTTCACCATTGTGCCCCGAAACCCTGTGCCTGTTCAGCAAAGCACAAGTGCCAATTGTTTCCTGGACCCTTGATCAACCTCATTATATGTTGCTGGGCAGTGCAGAGCTCTCTGTTCCCATCTTACCATGTCAAGCTTGCCCTTCTTTTGCAGCATGCTGGAGAAGGCCATGGTGGTGAGGACACAGGCGGCCAGCGAGCAGTAGGTGTTAATGGCAGACCGGTGCTGGGCATCCCCGTGATCAGAAATGGCTGAGTTAAAACTGGGCCAGTACATCCACAGGTACAGGGTACCTGGTGGGGCAGATGGGATGAGGGAGAGAAAGGGAAAAGAGAGAATACAGGGATTGGGAAAAAAGCCTCTAAAGAAGATATTTCTGCACAGGGGGAAATTATATCCCATAGTCCTGCTTTCCCCCAGCTGCACCCTGCATGATGAGACCTAAGCATCAGGAAAGGCTGTCAGAGAAAGCGATCCTTGTCTTCCCAGGCACCATCTCAGCCCAGCCACTGATGAAGGGAGCTGAGTAACTCTGAAAGGCGAAAGACCTCTGGGATACAGAGGTCCTCAACTCCATAGCCTGGTTTCAGTTTTTCCCAGAGACACAGGATGAACCAGCCCTGTGCAGCTGAGAGGTCCCCATGTGGCAGCACCCTGAGATGAGGGCAGACTCACCGATCATAGCAAAGAGGTCAGAGTGGTACACGGAGCCCTGCTTGTCCTTACTCTGCTCCAGGTTGGGTCTGTACAGGACCCGTGTCACCGTGAGGCCAAAGTAGGCTCCGAAGGTGTGAATGGTCATGGAGCCACCTGCATCCTTTACCTGCAGCCATGGGAAAACAGAGGTTTGCTTCTGCAGTTGCCACTCATTCTGGAGCTGAGGCCAGATTTGCATTGTGCCCAGTTTGTCTGTGCGTTTGACAGAGGGACCCAGTACTCCTGAATTGCCAGGCTGATGGGTAAAACCCCAGAAGAACTCCCTTCCAGGGAAGTATGTCCCACTGCCCCTCTCCTTCACAATCTGCCTACTTTTGCTGCCCGAATTCTTTAATTTTAAATGCTTATGAAGACAGTGGCTTGGTAGAGCTATAGCAAAGGGAGAGTTTGGAGAGGTGCAGAGGAAGGAGCAGAACAAAGCAGGTACTACCTAAAGCCTTACATGAAGAAGGTTGAGGAGGATGTACTCGTTCACTGAAAAGAGTGTGACTTGAAACAAAGTCATGACAAGGAGCTGTATGGGGCTGGTTTTGCCCAGGATGGCCCCAAAGGCAATGCACACAGAGCCCACGCAGAAATCAGCATTGATCAGGCTGGAAAATGAGAAGGAAAATAGTGGTTTAACAAGGAAATACTTCTCTGTAAATCACTATTACCTACCCCCAGCTCTAGAGATCCCACTTGAAGACAAAGAAGTGATTAGGAGACATCCCTGGATTTCCCAGTGACCTTCCTCCCATCCTTACACCCCCACATTTTTCAGGTAATGTGGATGATCTGTGCTCCCAGCACTGACATCCATGGTGCCTGGCTTGACATTAAGGGGTGACACTCATCTCAAGCTTCCCTTTGAGCACTACCACCACAATGGCAGGTACATTTGGACTAAAAGGTGGAAAGCAAATGGAAGTATGTGGAGGGAAAACAACAGCTTAGAGATTGATTTGTATTTGACATAACTGAGGGACAGGTGTTGCCAACTGCTTGGCTCTCATTCCAGCTCTTCCACTGGCCAGGCCAGAGGTGCCATACCAGAGTCTCACTCCTCCTTACTTCTCCACTCCAATGAGGATCTTCCCGTCCTTGAAAGAGTGGAACCAGCCTTGCATCAGGAGAGCCCACTGGATCCCAAAGGCAGCAAGGAGGAAATTGAAACCCACAGCTCCAAATCCATAGCGCTTGAGGAAGGTCATGAGGAAGCCAAAGCCCACAAAGATCATCACATGGACATCCTGGAAAGCTGTGCAGAGGGAAGGGACTGTCAGCTCTGTGAGAACAGCAGGGCTGCAAGTGCCATGTGCATTTGGTGTTGAAAAGAAACTAATTACATCAGTAGCAGTAGGGGGGAAATTCAAGAGAAAATGTGTGTTTGCCTCATGTCCCCATGTTTTTAAGTCTGAAAATGGCTCAGCCTTTAAAGTAAATGTTTACTAAAAGCTGTGTGTAAAAGAAGACCTGAAAGTAACGGAGTGTACAGAGGAAAACATTTTTCTATTCAGATTGTTATTTCCCCTTTCGTAAAAAACCCAAAAAACATCGTGTGAAATGAACAGCAAAGTTTTGTAAAAACATGTAAATGGTCATTTTGAGTAGGTCCATTCAGTGCAGGGTCCTGGTGATGGCTCAGTGCAAGGAGAACACAAGAACAAGGAAAGTTTACAAATACATTTTTAAATGCTTCAGAAATCAGCGGCAAAATACCCTTGAGACCAGAAAACCACCTTGTGAGATTTTTAGTGCTTAAACCAGAGAGACCCAGTTCTTCCCACAAATGGTCAGACCTGCTCACCCAAGCCCCTCAGATGCCCTTCCCCGGGGGAAACCAGATCTGTGAGAGCCTCTTGAAAGACCTTCTTGGTGCATTAAACCTGCTGTACTTTCTAATGCTTCATGTTTCTATCAGATAAGCATTGCTTTGCAATTAAGTGAGCTGAAATGCTTGCATACTTACAAATTGAACCATGCAAACCCTCACACTGCAGGCCACCCAGCCAAGAGAAAAAACAGGAGACTCAAGGCTGGGATCCCCCCGGGAGACTCCCACCAACAAATCCATGCTGTAGAGGAGATAAATACAGCAGTGATGGAGCTAAACCAGAATGTTCTGCATTTTGCAGTGCACAGATCATTATAGCCCCTATATCCAGCAAAGTCTGTGCGCTCAGAGAGGGTGTAAGCTCAGGGCAAAGGAAATTCAGTGCTGCAAGTCTGCTCCACCCTGAACCTGTGCTGAAATTCATCAGCCTCTGGTCCATTTCCACAGGGCTTGTGTCTGCTTCTTCCACTGAGGGCTGGTGAAGACTTGTGTGAAGTGCAGCTCTGCAGAAGCTGAGAGTTCTGTCCTTTTGTGCTTTAGAAGATATTGCAACTTGTTTAAGGATGAGCATTTGGATAGGCTTAAGCCATGTAGTACCATGCTAATCTGATTGCTTTTTAAAAATGCCTCCCATGCTACGAAATCACTCTTTAAAAAGGAAGAAGATGAGATCTGCAGCTGGCACTGTTCAGCAGAGGTCACTTCCAAAGCACTTCTCCACATGTCCTAAGAACCAGTCTTACTTACTGTGGTTTTACCATACAATCCCATAGACTTTCCCTCCACAGCTGTATTTATTTCCCCTCTCTCTTTTCCAGTGTAAGCAGCACAATATACAGCTAGATTTGCTGCCATTCACATTATATATTCATTCTTTCATCCTAAAAGCAGAAATACAGAGGTCAGAGTTAAAGCTGAGGACTATGTGCCTTCCAGAAACCCAGAGGATCCCACTGTGTGTTAGACTTTGTACAAACTCAGGAGGAAGAGCAGATCTTTCTTTAAACCACACCCAGTCTAAAACCTTTTTCTAACCCTTGCTTTTGTTTTCCCTTAGTAAGAATAACATTGTTATCAGTCAGAGGCAGCACAGGCATTGCCATGCCCTAAAGATTTTGTAAGCCTGCTTTTGTAGCAGGACAGTTGCCATAACTATCAAGAATAAGGGTTTGGGCTTTGGGAATGCTCTCGGGGACAAAAAAAACCAAATCTCATTTCTTTTCTCCTAGAGAGCAGATGAGTCACTGATTACGGAATATCCATGTGCAACCTAAGTGAGAAGGAATTGTCACACTGACTGGACCTGGCAACAGGCACCACTGACACAACCACATATTGGCTTCCTGAAACCAGGAAACTTCCCTCTGCCTGCCTTCCCAATCTTCTCTGGCTTGAAGGACCTGTTTGTTTGTCACTCCTATCCCTCTGCCATTGCAGACAGGTGCTGTGGACAGCAGTGGTCACAGGTAGGTTGGTACAAATGATCTTTGGGTGTTCAGCCGCCACATTCTTCTGAGCAGCACTGGATGGACACAAGGATTAAAATTCCAGGGCTTGGCCACCTTGTCATGTTTGTCCATCTTTGCAGAGAGAGAATATTTCTGATTAGATAACAGAGAAAGAACAGTTGTGCTTTTGGGCACGTGAGCCCTTCCTCAGGTCTGAAACAGAAACATAACTCAAAGCTAAACTGAGCAGTTGCCCTTAGATTGATTTAGTTGTGTTGAATCCATCCTGCCATTTGAGGGGGAATATTTGGCACTGCAGAGCAGGAGTGGGATATGAGGACAGAAGAGATGTCATTTCCTTAGCTCCTACACACTCTTTCTTGGTCTCCTGCTGTCCTCCCAGCACACCAGTAACAAGAGCAGCCCTCAGCACTGCTGCTGCTTCACACCAACCTGTGTGGGGCTGGTCCCAAGGGCAGATGTCCAGGGAGAGCCCAGGGCAGCCACGACCGTACATGAACCTGGAGGCTGACTGAGCAGCGGGTTTCTGTGAGCAAATCCTTTTCTGAACCAGTTAATCCTCAGCAGCCACAGGTTGCTATAGCTCCTTTGATTTAGCAGGTGTTTTTAATGGAAATGTTCTAAATAGATGCATGACTCAGGCCTGTTGCTTCCTTGGGAACAATTGCCTACAGAAGCAGCCTGTTCTAAAAGGCTCACAAAGATGACCAGCCCTGGAGATCAAAGCCACCCAAAGGCACTGCCTGGCCAGAAGAGCTTTAACCTTCTGAATAATTTCTGTGTCACTACGATGCAGAGACCCAAGAACCCTGGGAACCTGGCAGCTTAGGAGGACTCTGGCACTGAAATGCCAGTAGTCTAAACTGTAATTCACAAGTGAGGGGGTGGACAGAGGAAGAGGAGGAAGATGTCACAGGATCTCGACAGCCGTTCCTCTGTGTGCACAGAAAGTCTTGCTCTGATCCAGAGCTGAGGGAGGGGGCAGCAAGCTGAAACTTGCAGAGTGTTGGGAACACGTCAGCCCTATTCCTGGAAAAAAAAAGACGTCGTGATACCCTGCTGACAGAGCCCCAAAGCACCGAGGGCCATGAGGCTTTTCTCTTGCTCTTTGGTGAGCCCCAAGCCAGCCTCAAGGCAAGAGCATGACTTTCTAGCAATTGCTAGAGACAGCAGCTCTGACAAGCTCAGGATAGGATGGATGGGATGGAATGGGATGGGTTGGGATGGGAACCAGGCAGCACAAGGAATAGGCTTCCAGAATACTCACAGGGGTATCGGAAGTAGAAATCGTTCTCTATGTCACTGGTCAGGTTCATCTCTCGTTTCTCCTCCTCCCAGTGTGCATCAGCTTCGGCGCTGAAGCGCACGAAGACTCCAAAGAGGACGATCATGGCCACCTCCCAGAGGAGGCAGACGAGCGGGAGCCGCCAGCGCATATATGTGTTCTTCGCCATGCCTTGGTGCCTCGGCCTCTCCATCCAGGGATTCCAGGGGACTGAGTGAGCTCGGGTCCCCCGCGCCCGCCCGAGGCTGGTCACATATATACGGGTTGGAGAGGGCAAGGTGGGGCCCAGGGAGGTGCCTCGGGCAGGATCACATTTCAGAGCACTGGAGCTTCAGCAGGGTTGTTCCTCTAACCCACCTTCCTCGCTGGGAGGAGGGACAGGCTGCAGCACCTTTCCTCTGAGCTGCTCTGAGCACCTGTGAGCCCTGCCTCCACAGGGACGAGCAGATGTGGAGGCCAGTGTGACTGGGGAGTGGAGCCAGAGTGTCCAGCCCCCTGCTCTGCCCAGTCCCACGCCCCTTCCCTGCCCCTGGCAGGAGCACCCTGATCCCCGCTGTCCCCTCCTTCATGGCTCTGAGAGCTTCCCTCATCCCTTCCCCAACTCTGAGACAGCCCTTCCCCAGCTGGCACTGTGGGTGAAGGCAGGGTGCCCTTTGCTCCAGCTCTTGGCTTTTGGAAAGGCAGCTGAGGTGCAGAACAGGAGGAAGAGTAAGGTGTGCGCTTCAAACCAGGTACCAAAATCCTGCATGAGTGCACAGACACGTGATGGCCCCACCAAGGCTATAAAGATGTTCAAGTGACACATGTTCCATAATTTCCCAAGCTGATTTACCCAGAGCATCCTCCTGGCAAGGCAAACTGAGCTGCATAACCAGGGCAATACAGTGAAATGGTGCTGGAGGCCTAAATATCCCCTCCTCTGGTATGGTTTTCCTTTAATTAACAAACATAAACACATAATTCCATTTTTCCTACTGTTTTGAATTATGTTCTCTTTTTCCAAAGAGCTGGGCTAGTCCTACAAAGGATCCTAGTTCCTTTCTCTGCCTGCAGATCCCTGAGTTGCCTGTCAGTCTTCAAGAGATGAAAGACTGCAGCCCAGGCAAGCTGCCCAAATTTGCTGATGGCATCTAATTGTGGCCTGCAGGCTGAGCAAGCAGCACTGATTTTGGTGTTGATTAGGCAATAATTTGAGTTTATTACTTTTTTCTTGTGTGCTTTCTTCTCAAAATGACAGATGGCATAAAAATGCTGTGGATGGTCTTGAAGAGACTGATGGCCACAGAAAATCATTCTCCAACCTTATTTGAACCCTGTGCAGGCAGCAGGATAGAGACAGCGTTGGGAAGAAGAGAGAAGCCCATCTGCCTTAGCCCTTACCCTGCATGAGCAGAGCTCCATGTGACTGGGGTCACTTTCTGGGGACACCTAAAGCAAGTGGATATTGCTGTTGTCTGAAGGATGAGCTCCCCCTCGAGCAATGCTGCTCAGGGTGTGGTTTTGGGTCTCCCATTACACAGGATTTCTGCAGGGCAGTCTCAGCTGTACACACCAGGATACAAAAGATCTCCAGCTAGAAAGAAGCTGAAATTCCCAAACAATACTTGATCTCTAATTGCTGGAACACTGTTGACAGTTGCATGTTCTCATACCAGCTATGTGGTAAGACTGGTATTCTGCCCTGCCCTAGAGAAGCCCTTAGACACCTTGAAAAAGGCAGCACAGAGGAGCATTTTAAAAGAAAAGGGAACTTGCTTAGGTACTGTAGCCACCAGTAGCTACATTCTGTGATTACTGTAGAAAAAGAATAGCAGAGCTTTTCTAATCTATGGTATCACTGAAATGGCAGGGTCCCCAGAAAAGCAGCTGGCAAAGCCCTTGTGCAGACCCCAGAGGCAGTACTTCTGTCCCACCTGCTGTCCCCAGCCCCTCTCCCCATGTGTGGAGGCCAAGAATAAAGGCTAATGGCTTTTCTGCTGGCCTGATAGTCTCACCTTGCTGCACTGCCTGGCGCTGCCCCTCCTTATCAACCTGCAGATCAGCACTTTGTCACTGCAGTCCCATCAGGGCTGGCATGCTCCACTGGCTGTCCATGCTGTGAGAGCCCATTAAAGGACTAGCTTCTCTCCAGGCTCCTTTTCAGGGCCAAGATAACACTGGGGAGGCTGATGGGGCTGTGCCAGCACATGTGTCTGCAGCAGTGCTGGCAGAGCACTTCCTGTGGTGGAGTAGACCACCATTGCATCCACCCTACAAGGTACCCAACTGTGTGGTAGAACACACAGGGCAGGTTTCACCATGCCTCAGTCACAAATACCAAGGTACTTAAATGCCCTGTTGGAAACTTCGGGCTGGTGTGAGCTTGCTCCATCACAGAATTTCACCCATTGTGTCCAACACCCATAAGAGCCACAAGGTTTCCCAAAAAAATCGCTGGGATGAAGCTGGGGAAGAAGGAATATTTGCCTTTCTGCTTAAGAGATGAGGGACTGGGTCTGGCAGTGGCCAGATCTTAGTTACCTTGGGTGAGGGCTGTACAGTACTGGTCCCAGCTGGGTCTGTCCCAGTTTCTCACTTTTATGAGCACTAAATATATTTGAAAGATGTAGAGACAAAATCTAAAGCACAGAAATCTCTCCCTCTTGCTGGAGGCCTTGGGGCAGCTTCATCCTGGATAGGGTACTTCCCAGAATCAGTGAGTGGTCAAAGCAGCCACTACCAGTAGCTTTTGGACACATGGGGTGGAGAATGAGGATTTGGAGAGTACTTGATGCAGTACAAGGGAGACCCTGGGCATTGCCCAGTATCAAAGGTGACTTGTTGCTTGTGCAGGTCCTTGAGGAATGACCTGAAAGCAAAGCATCTGAGTCAATACAAAACAAAACTTTTTTTCAGGCTGTCTCAGCAGAAAGGCAAACAAACTTTCCACTGAGGCAGGACAGAGTGGTGGAATGAGGGGAAATCAAACAGTTCACTTAGGTCTGGGCTTTCTCCTCCCTTTTTCCAGCCTCCACCATTAAGTATCCCTTGGAAATAAATGTTGGGAACAGGACAAAATAAAGCGAGACTTTTTAAAGTAAAAAAAAAAAATCTTATCTGGATCAAAGTGACAACCATACGTGAGACAAATTCACAAATTATTTTTCTTGTGCCTTCTCCTTCCTCTCAAGAAACAGCATTTACCAGCAAGTAAATGATTGTCCAGAAAGAACCCAAGGACTGTTTGAGAGGGAAGTGTCCTTGTGCAGCAGGCAGAGAGGGCAAATGTCCGTGTAAGCAGCACAAACACGGTGTGGTATCGGACCTAAATAAAAGGAAGGAGAGACACAAGGAACAGCAAAGCACACGGACTCCTTTTGGGAAAAGAAGCCGATTTTATTGAACCGAGAGTCCATATTTAAAGCATGTTCCGATGCACGGAACAGAACCGTAGTTCATTGGTCCACAGGGATAAACATCTCCCAGGATGTGTCCCACGAGAAAAACACCAGGTGTCTGTCCTTGTTGTGAATTCCTTCTTATTTTTCCAACTTGTTTTTCCGAATTCCAACCTGTTTTTGACCATGTTATCACCTTGGGAACTTTCTCCTTATCACCCTGAGAACAGGGCAAAACTCAAACTTGTGAGAAAATAATTCTCCAAGCTAATTCACTAGATGTCTCTCTGACCACAACACGGGACAGCACAAGAAGCAGAGGTATGAGCAACTCTGGCTGTCACACTGGGAAACACCATCACCTGGGCTCAGCCAACACCTCTGCTGGCTTTCCCAAGAGCTGGATAGGCTTCCAGAGCAAATACACTGTAATGGGCAGGAAAGAAGGCGTTTGAGTAGTTAGCAGCATTCCTGTGTTGGAAGCTGTCAGACTTTGCTGGGAAACTCCCCTTTGCCCTGGGTTTCTTTCAGGTCCCAGGTGGATTTGATAAGGCAGGTTTTGGTCACACTCTGCTAAGTGTCCTTAGCAGACTGCTGGGACAGATGCCAGTGGCTGGACAATGGCAGTGACATGGAGTGGTTGGCTCTTCTTCAGGGCTCAAACAGCAGAGCAATGCCAAGCAGCAAGAGATGTAAGCCCCCAGCCAGGAAAAGGGAGATCACGTCCTCGAGGCTGCAGGATGCCCTCTGCACTTTTCCAGGGAGACCTGTTGTCCTTCCCTTGCTCTTGGTGGCAGGTTACTCCTGCCCAGCCGAGTGGATCAGCTCCTGGTTCTAGCTCATTAAACCCACTTGTGTTCATAGTCACCAGCAGAGCCGAATGGGCGGTTTAGTGCCCACTTGTCTTTGTTGCTCTATAAATATGACTGGCTGCTGGTGACACTGGTTTGGGCTGGGGCATTCAAGCTCTGGAGGTGAGGGTGGAGCAGACACCTGGTGGCTCTGTTTTGTGGGGATTCCTCTGCCTTACCCAGCGGGTAACGAGGTGTGATCACACCTCGACCACTGGCACCATGGGGGAAAGATATGCTTCAAGCCCTGCAGGGAGGGGATGCTCCTGGGTGAGGCAGCTGATGACAACCCAGGGTCTTTGTCCTCCGCAAGCGTCAGCCCCTGTCCAGGTGCTCTCACCTTACACCTTTTCATAGAATCAAGTTTGGAAGAGACCTTTACAATCAAGTCTAACCATCAACAGACCTTTATCACTGTAATCCCTAAACCACATCACCCAGCGCTAGATCCAGATGCCTGTTGGACACCTCCAGGGATGTTGACTCCACCACTGCCCTGCCCAATCTATTTCAATGCCTGACCACCCGAACAGTAGGTTGTGCTTTTTTTTGAAATATGTAATCTGAATTTGAATCTGAATTTTACCCATACGGGCTCTGTGCTGTTCCTGCTGTCCCCCAGGGAGGCTCGGGAGGAGGATGCCGTGTCGGCAGGACCCTGCGGGCAGGCTCTGTGTGCCGCTGTCGCCGTCCCTGCTGCCCGCGGGCGGTAGCGGGTATAGGGATGTGCCGGTCTGCGGGCAGGCGCGGACCTCTAGCGGCACTGGAGGAGCCTGCCGGGTGCAGGGCGGGCAGGACCGGGCCGGTGTCGCGGCTCAGCCCCGGGGTCCCGCCTGGTACCCGGCAAGGGCGAGGACACGGGCACGGGCACAGTGACGTCATACCGCCCCCCGTGACGCCATCGCCACGCGCGCCCTGCCGGCTTTAAATTTTAAACCGGTGGCGGCGCCCAATCGGCTCGGTCTGCGCGCTGGCCCCGCCCGCCTACACGTCACTGCCCCGCCAATGGGATGGCAGCGCTGGCCGCCCTGCTGACCAATCAGCAGCGAGCACCCCTCACGCCGCCGCGCACCTCCATTCTCTTGCTCCCCGTTCTCCGCCAATGGGAGAGGGAGGCCC
>VXBI01007222.1:178610-207134 GCA_013397375.1 Toxostoma redivivum
AGGCCGGAGGAGTGGGCGGGGCGGGCGCTCCGCGGAAGCCAATGGGGGCCCGCGCTAGCCGAGGGCGCGAGCGGCCGTACCGGGCGGGCGATGGCGGCGGTGGTGGCGTGAGGGACCCGCGCCATGTCGTGCTCGCACAGCGCCGTGTTCCTGCTGGACACCGCCAGCCCGGCGTGCCGCGAGCGGCTCCAGCGCGGCGCTCTTCGCCTCCTCACCCTCCTGGGCTGCCGCTTCGGCCTCTCCTGCCTCCGCTGGGCCTTCCGCTTCTTCGACTCGCTCGGCGGCCGCGGCGGCGCCTCGCGGGGCGGCGGGTTCCGCCCGCCGGGATCCCGCGCCTGGGAGCGGTTCGAGGAGGAGCTGGCGGAGCGGCTCGGGGCACGGGGTCCCGCCGCCCTGCCCGGCCCCGCGCCGCGCGCCGCCCTCACGCACAGCGGGCTCAAGGAGACGCTGCTCGACTTCCAGTGGGACCGCCCGGAGATCGCGTCCCCCGCCAAACCGCCCCGCAGGAGCCGCAGGACGGGGCTGGCCGCCACAGAGCCCCCGGAAGCACCGCCCGAGAGCTTCGTGAACGCCGTGTTCCTGTTCTCCCCCTGCCCGCACTCGCGGAGGGAGCTCCGGCAGTTCGTGTCGGGGAACGACGCCCCCTCCTCCCTTGGAGAGCCGCCCACGGCGCAGGAGCTGGCGGAGAAACTCCTGCCCAAGAGTGTCCAGGAGTTGCTCGCGGAACAGAAAATCACCCTGTTCTGGGTGGACACTGCCGACTGGGCTCAGGTAACGAGGTTGGACCGCACAGCTTTCAGCTGTAAGCACTAGCGGGACATCCGCCACGCTGCTTTCTGGCATAAGTGATCTTTGGGTGGTAGGGAACCGTGCCAGGTTTCACTTACTGCCTCATAATCTTCAGTAAGGGGCTGAAATCTGGAATGGAGTCATCCACGTGGAGACTGAGATACAGCTGCAGCGGAGTAGCTGTACAGTTTTGTTGATGAAATGTCTTGTGCTTTGACTTAGAGGGGTGTTACAGCTGTTCAGAATTGCAGATAAGCAGCCTGAAGTTCAGGTGTGGAGATACCAGATTAAAAAAATAGCTTGAAAATATTGCTAGCTTTTAATTCACTGGGAATAGTATTTACTTTGTTAGCACCGTATTTAGATGCTGTGTATATGTTTCATATGCCAGCTTTTCTGGAAAAGCACAGTTTTTATTTGTTTGCATGAAAGCTCTCTCACTGCCAGCCTTAACTTGAGACCTCTCTGTTACTTTTATTTCAGCTGATCGAATGCCCAGATCATGGTGGCTACTGGAAAATGTTTGAAGTGATTTCTCAGATGGGAGGCACCATTTTGCCAGCTGAAACCTTGGTGCACTGTCTGAGTCACCCCAGGGAAGATGCTGCTCCTGGCTTCCTTGGAGACTCCAGGTTCGCAGTGCCACAGGCTGTGCCTTGGGCCACACTTCTGCCCCTGGATGCAACTTTGAACTGTTTGTTCTCCAGGCCATCCGTGTATCGATCAGTGTTTCCCCAGCAAGAAGGAACATTGTTTCTCAGCATGCCGGGTAATAAAAAATGGAAAGAAAAACATAGATGTGCATGGTAATAACTGATCTCTCATGCAGGGTCCTTGATGAGCTTTCTTTAGAATAGTGTGTGTAGAAGTAACTTCACATATTTAAAAGCCTAGGTTTTTTTTTTTAAAGTTCTGCTTGTGGTCTACTTCTGACATAAGAACTGTAAGTCTATGTTTCTGATTTAGCCTCTTCAGTCTTCCATGCTCCCAGAAATATGGATGAGGAGCTCTTTGCTGGTTGCACCTTATAGAGGTGTACCTCCTTTTCTCATACAATTATTGAATTTAGCTAAAATAAGAACACAGATTAAAATCCCCTTCCAAAGAAAACAGATTAGTTGTAAAGCAGCATGCGGTATGCATGGGGTCTTTTTTAGTGGTGCTTCTGTGCATTCAGCTCCTTGAGAGCCTGGGAAGGAGGTCAGTTCTGTAACACACTTACTGTAGAGTATATTCCCTCTTTAATCTTGAACTCACTTTTTTGGCATAGAAGTTGTCTCTTCACCTAGATGGAGAAACCTTTTTACTTGCTTTCAGACTTTTACTTTATATTCTATGCTTGCACAGGAGGGAAGAAGCAGGAAAGCTGTGCTGTGATCCTGGTACCTCTTGCCATGAGCCAAAGACAACTACAGTGTCCAGTCAGCATCTTCCTGAAAGGAAGCTTGACAGGTTGGAGCTTGGCGCAGGCTGGCCACTTCCTCACAGAGAGCTGGATACTGCAGAGCTCACAGGCTGAGCAGGGAGAATGTAACAGGTCTCTGTTTTGTCAGCTGTTGAGGAGTCTGATGGCTGAAGGACTGCACATGGTAAATTTTCCTCTTTGCCTTAAACTAATACCTGCTCTGAAATGAACTGTGACAAAAGGGGTGGCAGTATCATGTTGTGAAGACAATAATAGACATTGCACTGCAAATTGCTCATTTGAAGTGAAATTCAGAACATTTTTTTTGAGATCACGTAACTCTGCAACCTGCTTGAAAGTATCTGTGTTCCTTAGGTCTCTGTATTTCTAGATAATGTAAACTCTTTTCCCCCTTTTTTTCTCCTTTCAAAATGCAGATTGCTGAAGTATCTCTGTCTAAAACTTGGTGCCCCTGCACTGCTCTTCTGTCACCACTTTCTGAGGATACTGCAGTTCTGACTGTGCTTGGTCCTGAGAAGACTGCCGAAATTCAGGGATACAGCCTTGAAGGAGCTGTAGTGGAAGACTCTTCCCAAGACTCTGCTACTCACCTGCCAGAGATTGTGAATAGTGTGTTGAGTAAAATTGACATGTCAGTGGAAGATTCTCTGGCCAGTCTGGGTAAGTGTCAGGAAATGCAAAACTCTCCATCTTTTGATCATTTCCAGATCTGCAGTGGAAAAAATCTGAAGTTGATATTTTCTCCTTGAGGATTCTAATCTTTGGGACTTGTTTATTGTGTCATCTGTAGCTAAGGCCTTGTGATGTGATGCAGAAAAAAATCAGTATGAGTGTGCTGAGAAAGCTGCTTTTACACGTGTGTTTTGTGTTAGAGTGAATCTTCTCATCTTCTGATGTATTGGCCATGAAATTGTCTCTCCAGGATCAAAGGGTTTGGAACTTGGAGCTTCTTAAGGCTGGGACCTTCTGCCACTTAGTTCAGCTTTTCTCATTTTTGTGTATATGTGTGTCTGCTTACAGGAGAAGAAACTCCAGTGCCAGAGTGGGTCCAACGGGAACTGTCCCATACAGGGGGCTGGCATCCTTCAGTGCTGGAAGCGTGGTATCCTGCATCCAATGCTTGTGGAGCAAGCTCAGATCTGATGGAGTCGTTCAGGTATTTTTCTGAATGTCTCTGAGCTATAATCAAGGGTTTCTGCTTCCTGTTAAGGGAGCGTGGCTGCAGCATTGCTTAAAGTTCTAGATTTAAGTGCCTCTCTGCTGCTTTTATTTTTGTACTCAGTTTACTGGTGGCTTATCTCTTGGTGGAGTGACTAGACAGAAGAAACTGGGAACAGGATTTTTGGGTATCGATTTGCATGGATTAAAATCTTGCAGTTTCAGGAGTTAAAAAGGTCACTTAAAAAGACCTTAAACTATTTGGGAAATGACAAATTTCAGTTTTTATGGGATGGTAAGATCCAATGCATGATACTGAAGATGTGGTTGTCTTCTCACAGTTGGTGTTTATTTGGATTGAATAAGCTTGCTTTCTTCAAAGAGCTTGCTGAGTGAAACAAAAGAGCCTAATGCAGGGTAGTTTCGAAAGAACAAAGCTGCTTATTTAGTTTTGTGGTACAAGTCAGTGCCACATCCATTGTACATTAATGTAATGCTTGTTTCCAGTATTTTAAGAGCATTTGGGTTTCCTGCATCTCGTAAGTCTTAGGGAACAGGTGCTGGAAGAGCTACTAGTGCTACTTGCACTATATTGCTGCAGACTGGAGTCTAGAAAAACCTCTAGAAAAACCACAGGAGAGAAGGGATATGCCTCCTACTCCCACCTTTTTTGATAATGGTATTGTTCTTTCATATAGGCTCCTGCAGGTTCCTTGTGCTAACAGGAAGGATGATGCAGACCAATCTGATGTGGAGCTCTCAGAAAGTCTGTCTGAGCTGTACCAGAGAAAATTCAGTGAAACCTCTGCTGCAGCTGGACCAGGAAATAACAAAAAAAGACGTATGTATACTTTGGAATTATGTGTGCGTGTTGTCAATGAAAGATGATGCATGATCTCCAGAGATCTGTACTCATAAGTAGTACCACGCTTTAGATATTTTTTATTTAGGGACAGTCTCATTTACTTATTAATATTAGGTTTGTCCTGTAGTAGAACCCAAATTTTTATAATTCAGGGCTGTGCAGTGACTGACAAAGCTGTTAAAAGCAGCATGCAGAGCTCTACAGTTTAATTAGCTGTTGAAACAGGGACTGCTCCAACTACTAATAAATATTGCAACCTCTCAATTTTGTTCTAATTAGAGAAATAAAACACTTCTTTCTAGAAGAATTTAATCATTGCACTTCTCTACACTGACTACAGATGACTTTACCCTAGCCTAATGTGTCTGCAAGTCCTACTCTGTCAACTGTTTCTATTTCTGTGACATAAGATTGCTGCCTATGTATATAACTTCTGATTAAACCTGTGTAAGTTTGTATGCAGAGCAATATGCACCTGGCTTTTTATTTAGACAAGTAACTGCCTGCTACACTGGCTATACATTGATTTAATGAAGAAATACCAACCTTTTGGGCCATGTTTTCCTCTAGGAGGCTATTAAGTTCACAATAATACAGAATTTAGAGTTGTTCTCTACCTTGGATGGAGTTCCTGCCCCAGTGTGCCTGATGCTAGAACTCTGTCATGTGGCATTGCAGGTGGTGTTCCCCGAACTCCAGTCAGGCAGAAGATGAAGACCATGCCCAGATCCCTGCAGATGCTCAATGTAGCAAGACTGAACGTAAAAGCTCAGAAGTCTCAACCTGACACTGTGCCACCAGCAGTGAATGAGAAGGTTCCACAGAAGCTTTCAGCAAAAAGATTGGATGAAAAGGTGGAAGGAAAGGCAAAAGCACTTAAGATATCAATTGGTGTGTGTAAAGTCTTGTTATTTTTCTGTCTTGCTATATTCCATGTGAACTCTTGATATCCTGATACAGGAGTCATAGAGAACTTTTATGGAAGGGAGGGCAAAGGATAATAATGGAGTATTCAGTACCAAGGAGTAGATCAGTGTTTGAGTTTCTGTATCTTCAGCATGGCAAAGGGTCGACATTTTTTCCCACCCTTCTGCTATTTAGTTTTTGATTCTTTACAAACTAGTGTTACAGATGCTTCTGGGGTTAGTTTCTTGTCTTGTATCCATCTGGAAAAAGCAATAAGGATTTACTTTTAAATTTTTTTTAACCAAAAGAAATAGAGGGAAGCACTTATCAGGTTATAACTGGAAATGCAGCCTGTTTACTAATTAGGCAGAAATAAAAGGCATTTCTTGACTGCTACAGTAGCCTGAAAGTTTGCTGACTTTAAGCAAACTTTATAGGATTGATTTAGCTTATAATATGTCATGGGCCTGGACCTGGGACTGCTTCTGTTAGTGTGCTGTGGTCTGGATGCATCATTGCTGGAGAAAATATTTATTATTACCTCCTCTGTTCCCTGCTTCAGCTGGAGTGAGTATTTTATCAGTGAGGTGTGTGGTGAACATGCATTTAGTTAACAGAGACCATTTCCTTGCAGACTTCCAGACAGAAGAGGAGCTGCAGTCCCACTTGACTGCAAGCTACCAGAAGGCTGTTGCTGAGGGAATTCCCTCATCTGTGTGTGCCCAGAATATGATCATGGCCATTAAAAGGTTCTTGAAAATACAAGATGCCAAAGAGAAAGAGGTAGGTAAGAGCATGTGGGCAGGGTTGTTACTGATCTGGAAGTTAGAATTTTTATTATTTTGGGGCAACCTTTCCTTCATGTTCCCTGAAGTTTTATGTGGAGTTGCACCATGGTCACTGACTGCTTGTATCTGTGAGGACTCAATAGTGAAAAACTGGATGCTTGTAAAATATAGGAAAATCCAGTTCAGTTATCACTTTACAACTTTGCTAAATGTTGAAAGATGTCTTTTCTTTACATTGACCTCCTTACAAATTCTAATTTCAAGGACAGTACTTTAAAAAAATCCATTCTTGTAAACCGTACTTTAAAGAAGGTGCATCTTTTGCTTTTGCATTACATTGCAAATATAGGCCTGGCTTTGCCAGGAAAGAGACATTTTTCAAGGTCTTTCTTACGATCTTTAGCACTATTTATAGGCTTACAATAATCTGAAACCAAAACTGGTAAACCTGTGATTAATGTAACAAAAACACTGAGAGACAAATCCAAAGCAGATCTAGGGTGAAGAAGGCCTTAAACTGTGAGCAAGAGACCTCTGATTTCAAGCTCTAATTTATTCTATGTCATAACTTTGCTACTGAAAGGAAAAGTAATTCCTTTCCTTGAAAGAAAAGGAAAAAACTGAATTACTTCCAAAAGAATAGGTTGGGGGAATAACTTGGGAACAAGGGAGGAATGTGCCCTGCAGACAGGGAACTGTTTTGAAGTTCTTGCTGTCATTATGTGCTGCAGGTGGCCTGTGTGGGAAGAGTCAGAAACCATCTCCTGAAGACCAGCAAAATGCTCAGACAACAGCATGGCTCACAGAAGGAGACCAAAGTCAGAGAGTATGAGACGCTGTATTTACTTCAGCTTTTGAGATAGTGTGGAGTTGGTTAGCAGTTTTTAATGGTGGCTTTTTTGTACAACTGGAAAAGTATTTTCATGGTGCAAATATTTCAAGGGGACTCTCTGGTTGCAGTAAAACCATTTCATTAAATGCAAATATACCCATGCTGTGTGATAAGCACTGCAGCCTATATCTGGAATGAGGCATCTCCCTTGCCACCAAAATGAAATGCTAACTAAATTTTGCTGTCAAAAGGAACCACTTCCCTTCCCATTGCTTTTTTGAGCACACCTTTTGCAGAAAATCTGCTGTTTCCCTTGGAAAAAGAGGTGGTGGATAATTACTTGTTTTCTTAGGTGCCGACTTCAGGTATTTTTGCGCCTTGAGTTGTGCCTTCAGTGCTCTTCGCTGCAAAGCAACACTGAGGAAATGGAGCAGCTGTTAGAAGAGGCAAGTAAAGTATAAACCAGGTTGTCTTTCTGCATGGCACTAGAAATGCAGACCTGGAACCTGCTTTGCCTTTGATTTTACACTAACACTTTATATTCCTTACTAAAATATCTACTGCTGCATCTGTCACACCTTAATCCATTTTGCCACCTGACTTTCTCTTCCAGGTCACAGATATGCTGCGCATTTTATGTCTGACTGAAGACCCAGCCTATCTTACAAAGTTTCTAGAGGAAATACTAGAATTGTAAGTTATTTAGCATGACTTATGTGTTGCTGGGGACTATGGTTTGGGTTGAATGCTGTCTGTGAGTAGATAGCAATAAACAGCTTTGATTTACTGTATCTTTGTAATTCTCAGAAATTTAGATGTGTTCTCTTTATTATGTTTATATTTTGGTTAAAGAAATGTAGCTAGTAAGCAAGTAAACTAATTTAAAAGCTCAGTTGATATTCAGTTTGTTGTTTTTAAACTGACATGTAAGAGCAAGGATTTAGTTCACACCTTGGATTTGAAATACCAACAGCTTTGAGGAGGGGTGTATTTAATGTGGTTCTCTCTGATGCTCCAGGTACATGAATTCTATACCAAAGACCCTTGGAGGTATTTATTATGGTCTGGGTACACAAATACCTCAGAAGCTGGCATCAGTTCTGCCTTCAGACTTCTTCAGTGATGACTCCATGACTCTGGATAGCAAATCTCCAGGCCTTCCTCCCTCTTTATCATCTGTCTTAACTCCCAGTGCTGTTTGCACTGAGAGTGATCAGCTGGAGGAGCTGCGCACCAGATCTGCCAAAAAGAGAAGGTAGTAATTCCAAACAGGAGACAGCTTTTTGTTCACTATAAAATATATAATCTTTATTCTGTATTTGTATCTAATGCAAAAGTAGATTTCAGGAGCATCTTCCATGAGAGGAAAAGCATGCTATGCTGTGCAGTAGCGATCTCTATTATTAAAGTTAAAAGTTATTTACTGGAGATCTCTCTGTTGAGGGATTCTGTGTTCATATTAGCAAATTGTGAATGAATTCCAATACCATCCTGAGGAATAGCTTTTTATATTGCAAATCATATCCCAGTGTTGTAGTAAGTGAGGTGTCAACGTAGTTTGCAATTTGAATTTAGGTAAACACTTTCTGTCTCGAGTCACACATCAGTTTAATTGTTGGTAGGTTGATAACGGTGCTTTGGGTCTTATTTTAACTTAATTTTTATGTATTTTCTAAAGGAATAACGTGTTAGCCAGACACAGGAGCATGACAGAAGCACCACAGAACTTGCGTCAAATTGAGATTCCCAAGGTAGCCAAGAACCCCATCAGAAAGGTAAAATTCTTCCAGGATTGTCTGTGAGTTGTGATGCTTGACTGCAAAAACTCTTGCTCTGTATTCCTTTAGTAAATGTGCCATGTACAGAGATCAAATTGTTTCAAAGGAGAACTTGAAATAATGCGTGGTTCAGAGCTTACAGTTAATGTTCATACTTAAACATAACACTGCACCGCTGCTCAGGCTGATTTCTCGTTTGTTTCAGGAGAACTTGCGTTCCTACCTTGCCACTGAGAAGTCCCAGCAGATGCCTTTGCTGCAGAAAGAGGCAGTGCAAGGTATATTGACTTCTGGCTTTTTCATGGAAAGGTGCATCTTCAGCACATGTTGTCTCTGTAAATTTTACTGAGCCATGATGAAATTATGCTGAGGCATGCTGGAAATCTGAAGGAAGTTTTGCTGAGTTGTGCAAAAACTTTGAGGGGAAAAATATGCAGTATTCTGTATACTCATACGCAGAAAACTTAAATTTTGTGTCCTCAAAAGAAAACCTTGACTCCTGAAATTATTTCCATCTTCCCTGTCCTGAGAAGAAAATGGGGACAAGAATGAACTATATCTGAAAATAGGAAATATCCCCACAAATACTTCATAAAAATAAATCTCACATCGTTCTTTGAACCAAGATGTGCTTTGGTTGAGATGTAGTGCACCTAATGTTCTACATGGGACACTGTCTGCTTTTTATGCTATGGCATCTGCTTGTAGCTTATTGCTGGAATAATGCAAATAATACAAATTCAAAAGAGAAGGCTGGAATGGATTTAGAGGAGGACATGTTCCGGTAGCAGAAAAAACAACTTTTCAAAGCTTTTTAGCCTCTGAAAAGTTTTCTTTCATGCTGGCATATTGTTCTATTCCTAGTGGCCTGACAAAATTACCTTTGTATTTTTTTTCTTCTGCTTTTCCTTGTAATCGGATCTTGTCTTGCTTTTCTTGCCTCACAGAGGTTACAAAGGTAAGGAGGAATCTCTTCAATGAAGAGATACTTTCACCATCAAAAAGGTCACTGAAAAAGATGCTTAGAAGCCAGTCAGTATCTGCTGTGGAAGGCCTGAAATACAAATGCGCCAGTGAAGGCAACAAAGGTAGGGTATGACTTGCACATGTAGGATTGTTGTGGAAGAGGTATTGTTAGAATTCCTATTTTTGCATTCTCGGTTCTATGAAATAATTATGATCTGTTTTTAATAAGGATAAAAGGAGGCCATTGATTTAGTTGGAGGGTGAATAATGATGGTATTGCAACTGAAACATGTTTTTACTGAACTCTACATCTCATTAAAAAGTTAAAGTTAAAAATGCTTGTTTGAAAAAGGATCCATGAAATAAAGACAAAGATTGAAATTATCTCAGTCGGTTAACTATGTCTGACATGGTACTACTAATAATATTGAGAGAGTGGGAGGAAGGTGTAGACACTGGACTGAAATAGTGATAACTTGTGAGTGCTGGGAGACAGCACAGAGATTCTATATTGACTGTGAGGCTTAAGCCTGTACAAAACTGTATTTATTTATTTGTTCCAAGTGCTTTATAATTGTGTGATGTTACAGCTCTTGCATGATTTTTAGATCATCGTAAGTTATTGACCAAGAGAGTTGCAGAAACACCAATACATAAACAGGTGTCCAGGAGACTCCTGCACAAGCAGATCAAAGGCCGGTGAGTTCTTTCTGAATTTCTTCAGTAAATATTGGCTATCTAATTAATGGATGCCTAATGAATGGCTATGAGCAGAATTACCAGGTGTCATTGTGGGTAAGAAGATCTTCACTTAAGGCAGTAAGAGAACCAGTGGAGGCTAAATGCCATTGCTTAAGTGGGGGGAAATACTGCTTGCTTCATCATGAAAGTCAAGCTGCTTTAATTCTTGCAGCTAATGTCTGTTTAGGTTCAGTTGCTGATTCAAGGGCTTCTGAAGAAAAGGCTCCTGCTGTATTTTGTGGACTCCAGGCTGAATTGTAGCATTTTCTTTCATGTAGAACTGTTACCTGTACATCTGGGAAGCTATCCATACTTAACTACATGTCAGTAGGAGGCAAAATGCTCACTAATTGCTCACTGAGAGTAGCCACAAAGCAATATACTGGTGTAGAATAGAGCACTGCTTTTCAGTGTCTGTGGCAAGTTCTGTTCCTGTAAATGTGCTCAGTATGCTAAGCCCAGAATGTCTTGTTTTTCAAGGTCTTCTGATCCAGGCTGTGACACTGGTGTTGTAGAAGAATCTCCAGAGAAGGCCATATATGGTAAGCACTGATTTTTTTCATTAAAGATGGTTTGGCTGTGTTGTAGCTCTTAAGCTGAATGTGCTTTGATTTGGCTAAGTCATGAGAAGTCAGTCCAAAAGTGTTGTACTGTTGTGTTCTGATAGAACCACTTGCTGCTCAGTGCTTAACCACTCTGTACAGTAGAAGTTAAGAAAGAGAGGTAGACAGTAAGTCTTTTAAATGAAAAATGTGAAGGACTTGAAGGGTGAACAAGATTCTGAGCTGCTATAATTACTGTCAAACCAGTACATACTTATTTTTGATGTAACTTCACCATGTTGTGCTGTGACCTTGCTCTGATTTCTGCTGTGACAGACAGACACCTGGCTCTGGGGAGTGTCTCTTATGCTGGCTACTGCTGTTCCTTTTCCCCAGAAGGGAAATAAAAAACAGCATGTCTGGGCAAGCAGGAAAATGGAATTGGTAGCAAAAAGAGACAAGAGCATTAACACATCTTTTAATTTGGATGTAGCTTGCATTGAACATGGCTTTTCCCAGAGTTCCTTTCCATGTAATTGCTAGAGGAAAAAGAGTAATCATGAAATAGAGGAAGGGCATCATACTTTAGAAGGAAATTTCTATGGATAAATATTCCAAATCCTCAAGAAAACTGAACCTTTTCTTCACCTGCTTGCCTTCCTGGGTGAGATGGGTTTCTGTAGAGAAGTTTCTTCTGAGATTATGTTCCTTGCAGTTGTGCTGTTCCTGATGATGTGCCCATTGCTGAGGGGTAAAGAAGGCTCAATCTCCAATGTCCTTGCCTTTTCAGAAGCAGGTTTGAGAAGGAGCCCACGCATCAAACAGCTGTCTTTGAACAGGACCTGCTCTGGTGCTCTCTATTCCACTACACAACCCAGCTCAAAAAATTCACAGCACCTCCACCAGAGTCAAGAAAAGGAGAGCTGTAAACTGCAGGATGTAGAAGGTACTGAGTGGAATTTGAGCAGACTGATACTGCTGATCTGAAAAGCTGGCATGGATAGCTCTGAGTTTGATTTGATTTGGCTCTACAAGAGACTGTAAGAAGCTAAGAGCTGTCATGTAATATCTTCCATAGGCAGAAATTCAGCCTCAGTAATTATTTTTTAATTGGTAATCTGAATTTTGAGGATGGTAAGGCAGCTATTTCTATGATGAATTCACTGCCAACTTAACAAACCAGTCAGGCCCATCTAACAGAATACTGCTGATTGTCAGTTTGCATTCCTTAAATGCAGTGAAATCCTTGTAAAATATGGGACAGAAATCCTATAGCTTACTTTCAGTCTACTTTGTGGCAGTATAAAGCAATGACTGATGGGATCTTCTTTGCAGGCTTTCTCAGTAGGATTATAAGCTAAAAATGGTGACAGTTCTTTATATTCTACTTATTAAAATCCTTAGTCATGAACCTGAACTATCTAAAGCTACAAGCTATAAATAGAATAAGAGGCTGAGGTATTTTATGTCTTTTTTTACCATTGGAGCACTCTTTCTAGAGATGGATATTAATTTCATAGTGGGAAATAACAATTCTGGTGATGCTTTAACACTTGGTTAGAAAAGAACATGCCTGGGATATGAGCTTTTTACACTACTTTTCCACACATCTGATATGATTTAGACAATTGTGGCACATTACTTTATATTAGTTAAACTGTACTGTTCCATTTTATAGGCCTTAAGCAGCACTCAGAGAGCCCCCCTGTCCAGACTCCCAAGAGATTTTTCTTTGGTGCAGTCATTGACATGTGTAGTCCTGCAGTGAAGCATTCACCTGGGAGGAGGAGAACAAGAAAAGATTCCTTACACTTAGAGGAGCTTCCCTCATGTAAGGTAGAAACAGTTACCTCCCTTTCTCTTTCATTCCATCCTCATTTTCTCCTCCATTCATCAGCATCTTAAATTTAGTGTTCGTTAAGTCTCATTCAATGGGTTTTTTATGTTTCAAATCTTAGGAAGTAAATATGAAGATGGATAGATAATACTCTTTATTTTATTATTCTTCCCCTGCAGACTCCTAGAAAAGCACCTCATAAATTTGCCCAGAAGCCACTAAATTCTGGCAGTAAGCTCCCAAGGCGATCACCTCGCACTGTCCGTAGGACACCACAGAAGCTGGAGAAGACACCTGGCAAAAGTCCAGCAGCTAAGCAGACTGTAGCTAAATGTTTGGGAAAGTACTTTTCTCATCCTGCACAAAGGGTCAAGTCTCCATCTGCACTAAGTGACAGCAAGAGGGTTCACTTACTGCAAGTAGTTGCTGAGGACTGTTGTGCAGCACTAACACTTTCCCCTCCTTGCAAAGAGCCTGGGTTGCAAACACCAAAATGTGAAGGGTTCACAGGATTCAGTGCCTCTGTATTACCTCCAACAGATTCAAATCCAACAGCTTCTTCTTCCCCCTCTGCCAACCAAAAAAAGTATTTTACAGAACTTCAGACTCCAAGACGTTCCTTGAGATACCTCTCAAAATTAGCATCTCCAGTTAGTGCTCGGAGGCAGATCCTCACAAAGGAAATTCAGGTGCAGTCAGATCAGTTATCTGAAGCACCTAAAGGGAGACCCAGGAAACTTGAAGATCCAGGTTCAAAATTATGTACCAGCCCACTGATTACAGAAATACCTCAACTTGCTGTGAGGCCAGAGCCTCTCTGCAGTTCTTCACTCTGTGAAAGTTCCACAAACACTGTAACAGGCTGCTCTGCTTCCTACAGGCAGGCTGGGGAGTCTGACTGGGAACTTGGTGCATCTAAACCAGCTTCTCAAGAGACTCCAAGTATTATTGGCACTTCACTGAGGTCCCTGCTTCACACATCCAAGCAGGCCAAACGTGAACCAGGTTCTAGAGGAGAGAGCCTCACATGTGCAACACTTAAAGAAAATGAGAACAGTCATCATGATAGTGGTGGTGACTGTTCTGTAGAAAGCCTTCAGCTTCATCAGTCCCAAGTTACTGAAAATATTTCTGTATTGGAGAAAAATAAACAGGTGGATAGAGTGTCTCAAAAGTCTCCTTCAAGGGAGGACTTGGAAAACTTGGAAAACCATTTGTCTCCAAAGCCTTTTGCTGGAGGGCAGGAACATGCACAGAATGCTGAGAGAGACTGTGAGCCATCAATTAAGGGGGAGAGCTGCAGTGCAAACACCTGTGAGTCCTTCCTAAGTGATTTGCAAACAGCTAGTGATGACTTGGAAGCAAGAACTCTCCTGAGGGAAGAATATATGGGACTGAAAGCTCTGAGTCTGAAGAGACGCTCCAGATTTGCCCTGAAAACTTCGCCTCCCATGCAGAAGTCTCCTCCTGCCTATTCCCTGCGTTGCACTGCAGACAGGAGGCAGCGGGAGGCTGCGGCACGCATGGGAGAGCCGCAGTTCGTAGCCAAGTTCTCCACTCCTGAAAGTCGTTGCAAACTTCCTTCTGCCAGCTCCCCGACGTATGAAGTGGAAATGGAAATGCAAGCTTCAGGCCTGCCCAAGCTTCGCATTAAGAAAATTGGCTCTTGCTCATCGTTGGAAGTTCAACCTGAAGCAAGTGCCACCAAACCCAGGGGAGGAGAAAGCCCCTTCAGTGATTTTGCTATGACCTGGTGCAGCAAGCACCCAGGAAAATTAGCAGCTGCCTGTGTTTCTCCATCCTGCTGCCGTTCTTTCCATAGTACACCTGGAAAAGGTGTAGGACAGACCTACATATGCCAGTCGTACACCCCAACAAGCTGTGCCTCTACTGTCACCTCCCCATTCCCATTGGAGGCAGGAGTTCTCCAGACACCTTCTCCAAAGCAGAAGGGAAAGACCACTCCTGATGCTATCAATGACTGGCCTCGGAGGAAGAGAGCAGCAGGCAGCACTGCTAATGTGAGCTGTGGTCAGAGTGAAAGGAATGTTGATGCACGGGTGTCAGCAGGAAGAGAGAGAACCATGAGGATCTCAGACCACTGCAGCAGCAAAGTAACAAATACTCTTAGGGAATTCGAACTGGAAGGGATTTGCAGGCTCCAGGATCAGGCATCTCCTAGTGACTCTGAACTGAGGGCTGATGAGGACCCTGCCATGAGAACTTTTGGCTTGAAATCTCGGAAGCGAGTCTTTACTTACCTGTCACCAGAAAAGGAGGAGAATCACAATGCCAAGAGATCATGTGCTGATAGGGGCAGCTTGGATCTCACTGGCTTTTCCACAGATGAGGGCAACAGTAGTAAATCAAGGACAGACTCTGTGCTTCCTGAGAAACCAGGAGTGTGTGCTCTCAAAACACTGGAGCAGCACAGTTCTCTAGGGGATGATGATGTCTTCCTTTTGTCAGGTAATTAAATGGCATAAAAGACACTCCATTGAAATTCAGATGTGGTTAAAAATGGAGGTTAGACTAAAACAGGAACACAATTGTTTTCTGTGTAATTATCTGAGGGAGAGTGAGGTGAAAGGTTGGGCCCCTTGAAAGTGCTACCAGGAATGATTCCCTTGCTAGCAGTAATATATCAGTAGGTGTATAGGTCTGAGCTGCCTCTTTGCTTTTGCTGTGGGTACAGACACTTCAGCTAATCTTGGTGAAACAGGCTGTTCAGCTCTGTACACAAAGTCTTGTGAATTTCAAATACTTAATCCAGTATTTTAGAAATTACAGGGAGCTGTGGCAGGTGTTGTTCTGTAGTCATTGCACTAAGCTTTGGTGTCTGTTTTCTCTTGCAAGATTTGTATACAGAGGCAGTGTCTTACTCAGCATTATCACAGAGAAAAGGCCAAACCTTGAAGCAACATTAATCCATATTCAAGACATGAAGTAATAGCAGTGCTTAGCCTTAAGATGGTCCTGTAAGAGACTTTCTATACCTACAGACCTTGTTTATATTTTTAGATCATTGTGGTTGTAACAGTTTTCTTCCAGGAAATGTGAATTACCTGTTTAATACAAGTGGAGTGATTTTCTGCTAAACTATTTAAGAAAATTTAATGTGCTAAGAGCTGATTCCAGACTGCCATTTACCTTTCTCAAATGCTAAAACATCACTAATGCACCACAAATGCTAAAACAGCCTCCTGGCTCAGCCTGTACTTAAAACACCATTGCGACAGCCTAGAGTTTGTTTCAGATGAACTCAAAGTATCACACTGATGTCAGTTTTGAGGTAGCATAGAGGCTGTGTGTGATGTTAACATTTGAGTTGTTGAGTGGTTTTGCTGCATCTCCCTGTGCTTCTTCAGGCTCCACTCCACCCTTGAAGAGTGGACTTTCTGCCAGCAGCCTTGTAGCCCTGACCCAGTCTCCACTGCTGTCCCCACCATCAGCTCGGAGAAAGCAGGTTCGAGGTAAGCACAGGAGAGGAAAGGCTGGGCTCTCTGCTGGCCTCCAGCTCATAAGAACAAAATCATGCTGTGCTAGGGGTTGGGCTTTGGGCAGAAAACCTGTGACTGTATCTGCCACTGCTGTGTTCAGTGTCTCAATCTCACATGCTTACTAGAAACTTGGCATGAACTGGGAAGTTTGGGAGGAAAGGTAGCAATGAAGAGAGCAGCCACATGGGAAGTGCAACTTCCAGTTCTTGTCTCCATTTGGTATTTGGCTTCTTGGAATCACCATTAAATTCTGATCAACTGTGGCTTTCATGTATTCTTTCTGTTGTTGTAGAAGAGGAATCTGATGCTGTCCAAATTACTGCCAACCAGGAGCTGTCTCCATTCCACATCATGGTTTCCAGGAAGCATCGCCTTAGCAGGACTTACTCAAGGAAAAAGCTTCTCAGCTGAAGTTTGGAGCCAGGCCAGCATGGAAAACTTTGTATTATCCCAGCTGTACAACACACCTTTTAACAAAGACTGGAGTTTGGTGCTGGACTGGAGCTGCCTTGTGTTGGTAGGAGACTGGATGCAAGCACGTGGCAATAGAAATAAGGACCACTCTAAAAATTTATAGTTTCTTCCATCCATTCAAAGCCTAGCTTGGTCTTTCTGCTAATGGAAGCTTAGAGTGAGTTCTGCAGTGAAGGTCCAATTCTCCCAGGTCAGAAGGGAGGACTGCCACTTTTCTACAGCTTTCTTGTAAAATAAACTGATACAAATTTTCATTGTGTCCTTTAATCCAAAATCTGTCTCTGGCTTGAGGGATGGGGGCTGCAGGAAGGAGGATGCTGGAGGCGAATGGGTACAGAACAAGCTGCCTGCTCCTGCTGTGTCTTGTCCTGATACTAAATGGATCCCTCTGTTAATTGCATGCAGTTTGCCATGGCTTAGTGGAAAATAACAAGCGGATTAATTAATTAGCCAAGTGCCAAGAGTACAGAAAAGGGGAAATATAATTTAACTGGGAACATCTTTGTAGATCATGAATGGTTTGGTGTATCCGCTCCTGGCTACTGCTGGATAAGCAGATGCTGATGGAATGACTTCATTGTCCTTTTCTGCAGACTTGCAGTAAGCCAGAGAAAATTGGCTGGGGAAGTGTCCTTGAGAATTGAAACTTGGAATAACTGAAGATGAGTTTCAAGACTACTCCAAACCAAACTGAGTCATGGATTAAATAGTGATTTATTTGCCTGTGACGCATTTGTGTTCTAACCCCATGAAGAGAGCAGGGACTGAGATGTAGTCCACAAGGGGCTAAAATTGTGCATATTGGAAGGGCTGAATGTTTTCCCTTGGGATAGTGATCTCTTTGTTCATAGCAGGATCTTGGGGAAGTCACCTCACTGTGTCTACTGACTGCACAGAAAGTGGAGAGCTATGAAGATGGTATGAGGCCATTCTAAAACAAGGCATGGGAAATAGAGGTTTGTAAGGTAAGGTTTTGAGGGACTAGGATTGAGTGGAGCTTGTTTCCTGGACACGCTGTTTGTTGCAGGAAAGCTGTTAATTTCCTGCTGGGAAGAGGGTTGGAATCCTGTGCTTAAGTGATTGTTTTGCTTCTGGGAGAGTTGCTTCAAGGATGTGGAGTGACACATACTTGGAACTCAAAATCTACTACTTATAAGTAGGATGGATTGTCACTTTCCCTATTGAGGGTCCTGTTTTCAACAACAGGAAATAGTGTCTGAACTTAATCTTGCATAGCTCAGTCACGTACAGAACCCTCAATAATATCCCCTCCTCACTGTCACACCACTACAGGCAGGGTCAAGGATGTAGGAGATCAGAAGATGATTCTTATATCACATGCTGCCTTTTAACTTGGTATGCTACTCCTTAAGTAGTGGTCATGGTAGCTGTTCTCATTTCAGGCTGAAGCAGTGTCAAGCAGCCCTTTGCCCCCCTGCCCTTTGCCCTTCTTAAAGCAGATACCTGGGCTTTCAGTCCTTGCCCTGCCAGAGTTAAACTTAGTCTCCCTTCCTGAGCTGTCAGTGTTAAGCTTCAGGATTGTATTTAGTCTGTCTTAAATCCAGACTGGAAGCTCTCAAGAATATGAAAACCCTGATTAAAGCAGCCTAGAGACTACAAGAGAAAAACAGAACCAGAGTTACCTCTATCTGTCTAAATGTCTATGGACATTTCAAGCAATTCTGCTGCTGGCTGCAGGTGCTCTTCCTGTGGCAATTTAATGTAGGAGGCCTGCTAGATGTGGCTGGGACTACTTAAAACAGGTTTTTAAACATTAGGCCAACAGAGTGGCAGCAGCTGCCTTCCCATGCAGTGATATTTAAATACAAGTCCTTTCCTACATACGCGGAGTAAGTACCCCTTTTGACAAGTGACCATTTCATAAAGCTCACTCTGCTTTATTAGAAAAGTTATAGTAGAAATGTAAAAAACCCGAAGTTACTACAAAAATGTATGTACAAATTCTGCAGGACTGCAGAGCATCTCCCTCCAAGGCTGCCAGGGCTGAGCAAGCCCTTCAGCTGAGAACCACATTGTAAACAAGTTTTTAGTGTTAAGAGGCCTGGAAGGAAAGTGTCTCCTTCTTCACAGTGTTTAAGCTGCTGAGGGAGCAGAGGAAAAGCATCCTGTCAGTGCTGCCTGGACTAGCAGCAACATAGAGAATGCAGGTTGGTGCTCCCAACCTTACACACTCCCTCATGCTAACAAGTCACATCTTTCTCTTCTGCAGGCCTCTGAAATGTAACAGGGTTGTAGCCAGGCTGGCTTGTGGGGCAGGAGGGTTCTCAAACTCAGATCAGCAAGAGCTGCTGCTCCCTGCCCTGTGCCAGGTGAGTGCTAAGCCTGGCTCTAGAGCGGGTTTTTCCTCACATCTATCATGGCTGGGTGATAAGGCACTGGGCTCATGTTGAGGCTGGCTCTGCGCAGCTCCCGGCGGGGTTTGGGAGCAGGAGCCAGGCTCCGTGGTGGGAGCAGCTCGTGGGGCTGCCCCGCTCGCAGTGAGTGCTCTGTGTCCCTCTGCCGAGGGTCGCTGGGGCCGTCGCTGGGTAGCGAGGAACGCCTCCATGTCGAGGGCAAAGGGGCGTGCACCAGGTCCCTGCTCTCCTCCCTGGCCCGAGGGCTCTCTTCAGCGGCAGCTGGAGGCATGGTCTGCTCCCTGAGGCTCAATTCCTCACAGGTGCCAAGCTCAGGGGCAGCTCTGTCCCCAGCCCCATGAATGCTTCTCTCCATCCCTGCTGGGAAAAACGAGGGTACAGTGAGGTGAGTATCAGGATCTCTACTTTCCTCATCAGTATTGGTGCCTGTATAGCAGTTGCTGAAGGACCTATATATGCACTGCTCTGGACAGCTCCACTGCCAGACATGGGAACTGAACCCCCCTTTTAACTCGGCAGGAACAGCAAAGCCCTAGCCTGGGTCTCCTCTCACCTTTGGTCTGCCCGGGGTGGAGGTTCATGTTACTCAGTCTCTGGTTCATCTCCTGATTTGCCCACATGTAACGACTCAGCTCCTTTTCCAGCACTTGAATCCTCGCTTCATACTGCAGCTTGCTGCTGGCCAGCCCCTCATCCATGTGCTCTACAAGAAAAAACAAGGCTATTTCAGCCTGGGAGCCCTGTGAAAGACAAAAGCAGTAGCCCTGCTGCCCAAGTGGAGAGCTGGGGGGTTACCACGGCTTTGCTGCAGCAGTAACTGCATGTTCTGCTCATGCTCCTTCTGCTGCAGAGTGAGCTGGCGGTCCATCTCCAGGCGCTGGCGCTCCACGGCCACCTCCAGCCAGTACACCAGCTGCTGCTGTTCCTCCAGCTGCATCTCCAGCTCTGAGAAGGCAATGTGCTGCCTGTGCTGATCCTCTCGCAGTGTCACCACCTGGCCAGGGCCCAAGAGCAAGTAACACTTCAGCTCCTTCATGCCTGGGAAGACTTCCTGCCCCACTGAGTCCCAGTCACGTTAGTTTTTTGGTACAGCTTACAAAAGTTGTAGTGCTGGGATGTCAGAGCAAGGTGTGGCTGCACTGATGTGGCAGAGCCACTGCAGGGATCCATGCATCCTATGCCCAGTTAAACCCCTCTCCCAGCTGGGGTTCATGGTGCTATGGCTTTGTGGCCTGCCTTTACAGGGAAAACTACAGTATGATGCAAGGAGAAAGCTTGAAACTGAGGAAAACTAGAGTTTGGTCAGATCATAATTTCTATTAACAAGTGTGTTCAAGCTGTGTTATGTTTATTAGGTGTTCTGGCTGGCTAATAATGCAATCACTAACAGCCAGTAAATGAAATACAGCTCCCACCAGCAGAGAGGGCAGTTGTCTCCCACCTTGTCAAAGTACTTGCAGAGCAGAGCTCGTGTCTCGGAGGAGGAGAGGTAGCTGAGCTTGGCCATGAGGTTCATCTCACACTGGGACAGCAGGCTGGCTGAGGCCCGCAGGACTCGCTGCCTGCACGTGATGGACTCATTCTTGTACTCTATGGCTGCATCCAGAGCCTCGATTGCCTCATCCAGCTGGAACAAGATCCGTTCTTCCTGCCAGGGCAGAGCTGTAGTTACTGAGGAGCAAAGGGTTTGCTCTGTCTCACCCTGCCCTAACCTTCCTTGTCATGTCAATAGTGTTGGTGAGAAGCTGAGAAATGCACAGTTTGGGATGCAGGGGAGCATCTGCCAATGACCTCATGCTCTTTACTTCTGTCCTACAACCTCCTGCTCCCCCAGCCCCAGCAGAGGTACCTCTGGGGACAGCAGCGTGCCCTGGCGCAGTTTGTTGTCAAGCTCCAGCCTCTGTTTGAGCAGCTGGTCCTTCTCCTGGCGCAGGCTGTTGATCTCCTGGCGGATCTGCTGCTGGTCATGGGCACTGCCGTGGCGCAGCTGCCCGTTCTTCTCACTCAGCTCCTTCTCCAGGTGCTCCAGGCGGCTGGACACGCGCACTATGTCATCTGTCAGGGCCTGCAGCAGAGGATGCTCAAGGGGATCTATTCTGAAGGCAAGTCGGGCTCTCAGCCCCATTCTACTTTCTTTCTAGGTCAAGTGACCCCCCAGGCAGACATAAGCCAAGGGCTACCAAACCAAAAAACTCAGAGGCACAGCACAACCAGACTCTTTCATAGATACAAGATTTCCTACCCACTTCCCAACACCACCTCATCCTGGCCTGCAGCCCTCTGCCAGACCCAGGTCTTCCAGCCTCCACCTCTGCTGGAAATCAAGCAAAGGGTTGAGGTGTCACACTCTTGTCCTACCTGGCTGGAACGCAGCCGTTTGCTCTCCAGGCCATTCTTCTCCTGCAGCAGGGCTTCCTTTTTGGCCACAATAGCTTCTCGCTTCCTCAGCTCATCTTCCAGCTCATCTAGGGCCCGGCGCTGCTCGAGTACTTTTTCCATCTCCATGTCCAGCCACTTCTTCTGTTCCTCAATTTTCTGATTGAGGGAGAAGCAAAAGGCATGTGTGTGTGTGTACAGACAGCAGCAGCAATGTCCAGGACTGCTGGACTAAAGAGCAGTGGGGTTGAGATCCGAGCAAGAGTCCCTAATCCATCTCTGCTAACCCTCACCGCCCAGACTTCATTGTTTTTATCCTTCCAACTCCTCCAAGAGGCAGAGCCAAACTAAATTCCCAAATGTCAAGGAGTTCTTGGAGGGTACATCCCTCACCACCCTTCTGCTAGCAGACAAAATTTCAAAGCTTCTTTACCAGTGATTTAGATGAGGTCCTGTTTCTGAGGCTAAGACAAGTTCTTAAGTCCTCTGCTACTAGATACAAATGACATTATGGACTGTCCTCACAGGTGGGATGGGCTCAGGTCCCTGTTTTCAGCACTCTCCCATCAGCCTGCAGTCTGCCAAGCATCCCCTCCGAACAGGAAAGCGGAGGCAGACTTGCTGTCTGTACCTGCTGCTGCTCCAGGCTGATCACAGAACCATTGCTGCCACTCCGCCGCTTCCTCTGGAAAGCCGCAATTTCCTCTGTTTTGATGCGCAGGATTTTCTGGTGCTGCTCGTGCTTCAGTTCCAGTTCCTGCATGTGAAAGAGCAGCCGTGAACAGGGAGGGAGTGGGAGATGTTTGCCCTATGGCCAGGGGCTGAGGGACAGTTTATGTTGTCCTCTAGCTCTCTGGATACTCTCCATCTCCATGCTCTCCAAGACAATCACAGACCACATCAGAGCCCACCCACTGTCATCCTTGCAACCACCACAGTAGCTCAGCTGCTCCTGCTCTCGCCTACCTTGACTCGGTGCTGTCCCTTGTTCACCTCTGTCTCCAGCCGCCGCTTCTGCTCGCTCTCCTCGCGCAGCCGCCGCTGCAGCTGCCCCTGCTGCCGCCGCATCAGCTCGATGTTCCTCTCCAGCTCCTGCACGCGCTTCTCGCTCTGTGCCGACAGCGACACCAGCCTCTCTGTCGCCTGCTTCTTCCTGCGCAGAACCTGCCAGAGGGCGAAAACCACCCTTGGCCTCAGCATCTCCTCTCTTTGCATAGATGCCCCCAGCTCTGCCCCTGCTCAGCGCCGGGGTGGGCAGAGCCCTTCCTCCTCACCTGTGCCTTGCTCTGCGCGGCTGCCACGCGTGTGCGGAATTCCTGCAGCTTGCGCTTCTCCCCAGGGTCCCACGGCTCTTTGCCCTCCAGCTCCTGGAGCTGCTTCTGGCTGTCGCCCAGCTCTGCCCGCACTTGCTCTGCTTCCTGCTCCAGTTCACTGATCTTCTGGCTGTACTGCCTGTTCAGAGCCTGGGCGTCCTTGCCTGCAACACAGTATCCTCTCTCAGCCAGGATCCTGACTCTTCCTCCCTCTCCCCAAGTATTTTTGGCTACAGAGACTGAATGTTCCCTTTCCCTCAGCCACTCCAGGGAAAGGACAAACTAGTGGGTAGGGTTTCTGTCAGCTGGAGGGATGGAGAAACAAGGCCCTGCTGCTTATAGGGGAAGAGACTCAGCACAAGCAACACAGGTAGAGAAGATGAGGATGGAAGAAAAGACTAAGCACCATAACTAGGAGGAGGTTTCATGGGAAATGGGTACATATTCCTGCCAGTAGCTCTGCACCTGTCTTAATGAGCTCCGTGATCAGCTCCTCCTTCATACGGATGTTGATCGCCAGCTCTCGAATCTTCTGCTGTGCTTGCACCAGCCTCCACTCAGAGTCCTTCCCTGCCAGGCGCTCCCAGGAACCAAGCAGTGACTCCCGCTTCCCACAGACCTCTGGAACACAGATTCCCAGGTCAGGAAAATCCTATCTTAGCAGACAGGTGACAGAAGGATAATCTGATCTTGGATCTGTAGCTGGAGTCTGGCACAGCATTGCCCAGAGTCACCCAAAGCTTCCACCAAAACACATGCCCTTGCCAGACCCTAGGAGTTCAAGTTTCTCCCTAAAACAAGCAGCTGGGTTCTATTTTTGCTCCATTTTTGTCCTCTGGGCACATCCAGATGGGACATCAAGATCACCCAGTGAATCACCATCAGCCCATGGAAGATTGTCCAACAACCTATGGTTGCTACTTGCCTTTTGACAGCTCCAACTGCTCCTCCTGAATTGAGTGGGCATTGCCTCCACTTGGCTCCTCACTCAACTTAAAAATCTCCTTGCTCAAATTTTTGATCCCATTTCTAGAAGGAGAAACAAATTTATCAGTTTGGTCTGGGCACTGCTAAAGCTGTTCCCAGTAAGGACCCTCATGATCCACAGGCTTCAGAACGAGATGGAAACAATAGCTGTGGTAAGGAATGATGGTAATGAGCTCCCCAGGGAGCAGTGTCTCAGCAGCATCACTGACCCCACAGGCAGCGTTTGTCCTTCATCACCCGTGAGAGCTGAGCTGCAGTGGTGGGACAGCCAGGTCCTGCAAGGGCACTGCACAGGGACAGCTGGCTGAGACAGCCCCAACTCACCGGCACTGGGACAGGGACTGTTTCTGTTCCCATTCCTCCATCTCCTCTCCCGAGGACAGTTCTGATGGCTTCTCTGAGTCCTGGCTGAGCTCCCTCCTCAGCACCACCTCTCTGACCTCAGGATTGCCGCTCAGGCACTGTGCATGGTTTGGGTGCCAGCCTGCTGGCTCCTCCTTCTGCAAGGAGGAGCTGCTGCTGGGCTTCTGAATTGGAAAGAGAGTAAACAAGCTGTGTGAGAGCCAGTGTTAAAAAAAAAGTGGCTCCCAGCTGAGCATCACTGCTAGACATAAAAGCAACAAAATGGATTGAGTGTATTTTCAGGAGAATCGGTGTGTTGCCAGACCCTGCCGCCTGTGCTTCTGCTGCTCAAACACTGAACAAATCTGGGACTCACCCACAATATGAAAGCAAAAGCCTCAGTTTTGAAGCTGGGCTGTTTTTGCTGGAGTTGTAAAACTCTGGATTTGAATACTGAGCACAGTCCTCTGGACTACACTTCTGACAAGGATCACATAGAACAGGAGGGTAAAAGCTCTCCTACAGTGGAGAGCAGCCATGTGAAGAGGCAGCAGTTCTTCAATGGCACAGCCTTATGCCCTCACCTTCTTGCAAAGAGCTCTTCCACTCTGCTCAGGAAGCAGCCCTGAGGGAACCCCACCAAGGCCATGGGATGGGGCAGCATCCAGTGGGGCTGTGTGAGGTCTCTGGCTGGCAGTCACCAGGTGAAGATTTTCCAGCAGTCCTGGCACACACAGGTTTGGCATTGCCATCTCCAAGCGCACGTGCAGCTCTGAGATCTTATCCTGCTGCTCCTGCAGTTTGTCACTCTAGGAAACAATGAGAAAAATGTGGTTATATACATGTTGATCTGAGACCCACTGCAGAGGAACCTGAAAGCTGCACTGAGCACCCCTGGGCAGGAAGGAGAGGACTGGGGCAGGTCCCTACAAAGAGAGCAGAGCCCAGAAATACCTGCAGCTTATACTGTTCCATAGCATCCTCCAGGGCAGCCAGGAAATCACGGTTCTCCTCCTCCAGGCGTTCCACTTGCCTCTGCAGCTTGGCCACCTGCTCATCTTTGATGGACTCACACTTCTTCTCAGGGCTCACCTGCTCCCCAGAATAAAAGAGAGGCAGCATCAGCATCCACCTTTGTCCTTCCCTTCCCAGGCTGGACTCTACAAGGACACAACAGCTCTGTAGAACCAGGTTCTTCCTGTGCAATAAATCTCTCAGCTGCAGTTGAATCTGCTTTCTCCCTGTCTGTTGGGAGGACCATGTCCTGCCTCCCTAGGGCCTCCTGAACAGATTACTTCTCCTGACCCTTCCATCATGCTGTGGCCATGAGATGAACCCAACCTCAGAGCTGTAACACCCCACTATTACCTGGGCTTTTGCTAGCTTTGACCCTTGTGCCTCCAGTCCCTGCTCTTCCATGGAGGTGCTCTCAATGCCGCTATCCAGCCCGGCCGAGGTCAGCTCGCTCCTCTCGCTCTCCACGGCGCACAGCCACTCCTTAATGCACAGGATCTGCTCCAGGCTCAGGCTGCTGTCCTCCTGGAGCTCCGTGAGCAGGCGGTACGCGGCGTCGGTGCAGGTGCGGTAATGGGCGCACTCGGCCAGCAGCCGGGCCGTGGCGTCTGGCGCGCCGTGCTTGGCGCTGCCTGAGCGGTGGATGATGCGCGTCTCGGAGCGCTGCCGCTGCTCCAGCGCCTTCTGCAGGTTCTGGATCTGCAGGTGCAGCTCCTCGATGTGCTCCGTCTCCTTGCGGCAGTTCACCACCGCCTTGTTCTGGATGTTCTGAGCCCGGCTGGCGTAGTTCAGCGTGTTGAGGCTCTCGTCGAAGTCAGAGGATGATGGGCTGACACAGGCTATCATCACAGTCTGGGCATTCCCTCCCAGAGAGTCTTTCAGGATCCTAAGGTAGAGCACAGGGATTAAAATAGCAGAAATACAAAATAACAAAGGAAACAGAATGTTTTCAACCCATTTAAGCCCAAGGAAAATTATGTCCTTGCTCTGTAGTTGGTTTGGCACTAGTGAGGTGAATGGAATCATTAAGCAGAAGATTAACAGTTTGCACCATGGCAAGTCTCCGTCCAAGTAACTCCTGAAGCTGGGAGCTCCCTGACTCTGTGCTGCCAGGGGTCCTGCCACCTGCTCCAGACAAGAACTAACTGTGGACCATTAAACAAGTCTACTGGGAGTATTTTTTTTCCCTGCCATGCAGGAAGGGCAGGATAACCCACAGCAACACCTCATCTTAGATTCAGCAGCACAACTCATGCAAGCCTCATTGTCTCCAGCACTGCAATGAGCTAGGCCTGCATTTCTATCCTGGCCTCATTGCTCCTCGAGATTCCCTACATGAAAACCCAGAGAGGGCAGCCCTATAAAGTGAGCCCATGAGATGTGGGGGGCCCCGGTCCCAGAGGTACCTGGTGATTTTGGAGTCCCTGTACGGGATGTGGCTGGTCTTTCTCCGAGGATCTCCCAAGGCACTGATGACATTGCCCAAGGCCAGGAGGCCACAGTTGATCTGGATGCTCTCCTTCAGCCTCTCCCCTGTGTTTCCCGTCTTCACAATTCGCTCTGAGCCTGCCAGGTCCACGAAATGAAACTTGGACACCAGGACCTGTCCGGTGGCGGGCACAGAGGGTGGGCGGTGGTGCAGGGGCAGCCGGCCGGCCCCACGCCGCTGCTCCATGGTCACTGTGAAGATGGTGTGCGAGCGGCTCGACTGCCTGTTGATGTGGGTGGCTCCTGTGTGCTTGGCTGTGTTCCCCATCTCCAGCAGGCTCAGCACTTCATCCAGCCCTTCCACTTCTGACTCCTTCACACCGCAGAGCACTGCAAAGCAAAGGCAGCTGTGGCTGGGAGGGATGGGCTGCCCAAAGATGTAGCTCTTCTGCACAGCCTGGTGCTGTCACCCTGCCTGTCCTGGGCCTTGCCCAGACCAGCTTTCAAGATTAAGCACAGCAAACTGCTGCAGGAGACAAAGGGATGGAGGGAAAAGACCTGGCTCTGCCTTCATGGATAGATAACCCAGCTCTGGCCTACAACATGGGGAGAAAAAGCCTGTGTACAGCCACACATACCAATGTTCCCCTTGTCATCCTCCCGGATCTGGATGTCTTTGCTGGCTGTATCCACCTGCAGCAAGTCCCGAAACTCCTCCTTGTACACTTCCAGGTAGGACACTCGGACTGTGTAGTCGATCAGGTCATTCTCATCAATGAGCCTGAAGGTCTCAGCCATGGCTCGTGGGATGATACCCTGTTCATCTTCATTGATGGAAGCTGGCAAAGAGAGACACATGCTCATGGACCCCACACTGGCTGGGGATAGAGCTGAGGTCAGAAGCCTGGCTGCAACACACATCAGCTGGAAAGGAGCAGCCTCACAACTCTCCCACAACTCAGCCCTCGTAGCCTGGATTATACATCCCACAAGACCCCTGGGCAAATCCTATCCCATTGCTGTGCTGGAATCCAGCAAAGCTGCTTGTTTCCAGTCCTTCCTCAAGAAGGAAAAAGTACCTCAGCATTTTATTGAGTATCAAACACCATGCCTGCAGCTACAGTGTACCGTCCTTTGAAGCCAGTATGACTCCACAACTTTTTCCTGCTCTGAGAAGCTTTTCTCTTTTTTTGGTACTTGCAGCTTGCTTGTATCTGGCCACAGCACTCCACTGTCTGAATTTAAATGTTTTTCCTTTTGTCTCCAATAGCCATATAAAATGACAATTCCAAAATTTGGTGCAATGATAGCCTGAACTGGGAGACTGAAAACAGACATAGATTAAAAGTATGAAACAATTTAGTGTTTAACACATGATGCCATTACCTAAAGATGACTTAAATGTTTACAGTATATCCTCTGTAAGAAATCACAATAATATTAAACCAGAAAGAAAAAGTTGTCTCCTCACTTCCTTCATATAAAGAAACAAACAGGATTAACACTTGCAAACCTCCCTCTCCTTCATGTTTATTTCAGGACCTAGGACTATCACCACCACCTCCAGAGCTGGTGGAGGACCAGGTCCTGTCACTTGTCCTGCAGTGAAAGAGGAGAAACCTAGACACTGTGATGTCAAAGGTGTCCATGGAAAGTGGCTACAGCAGCATAGGTAGGGGGAAAGGAAAGGCTGCTGGGGGTAGAATGGTGGGGGGAGGTTGGCTTGAGGTGGAGGGGCTGGCAGAGTGGAAGGGTTGTTTGGGAGTGAAACTGGAAGTGATAGAGATGATGATACAGCTGCGTTTGGGTAGAGAGAGCAAAGGTGCTGAACTGGGTGTGGACAGCAGCACCGGTGAGGCTGGTGGGCTGGGAGAGAGGGCTGGGATAATGGTGGTGTGGGTGGCTTGGCTGGGGATGGAAGGAGGTGGTGATGTGGGGAGAATGGGAGGGTGGTGGGGATGCAGGAGGGACAGAGATGCAGGAGGGACAAAGATGCTGGTGGGACAGGGATGCTGGAGGGACAGGGATGCTGGCGAAAGCAGGGATGCTGGAGGGACAGAGATGCTGGAGGGACAGGGATGCTGGCG
>VXBI01007222.1:207783-259564 GCA_013397375.1 Toxostoma redivivum
CGGGCCGGGATGGAGGATGCGGCGAGCTGGGAGGATGCGGCCGGTCCTCGCTGCATCCTGGGGAGAACGGCCGGGGGAAGCGAAGGCACGCCCGTGGCTGCGGGAGTTGCGCGGCGGCTCCCCAGTGCTCCAGAGAAGCTCCATCACTCGGGAAAGGCTCCATCACTCCTGGGTGCTCCATCACTCACAGGGGACTCCGTCCCTAGCGAGGTGCTTCGTCACGTGCGGGGCAGCGCTCCGTTAATCGTGAGGTGTTGCGTCTCTGGTGAAACAAAGTTCCACCACCCATGAGATGCTCCTTCAGTCACAAGAGACTCGCATCTCTCATCAGCTGCTTCATCACTGACGAGACACCCCAGCACTTGGTGACACTCCACTCCTGGCAGACATTCTCACGATCATCATGGGGAAGGGACAAGGGGCTACGTGGCCCTGCCGAGGCACAAAGTGCTTGAGGTGGAGGCGTGGGCACCTCCTGGGATGCAGTTTGCGGAGCAGTTGGTGCCGACAGCTGGTGCTTCCCGGCCGCCCGCCGTGCTGGGGGCTGGCAGGGCCGGCTCAGCCACTGACGTATGTTCAGGACAATCTGAACGATGACAAAGTTTTTCATCCGGCTGTCTGCAGTTCCCTCTGCACCGCCCCTGCGGCTGCGGGGAGGGGTATGTGCCTCGCGGGTCCCCTGGGTGCCGTGGGAAGCGCTGGGCTCTCGGCTGTGCCGAGCGGAGTTGTACAGACGGCCGGGACTGCCGGAGGGGCTCGGCCACGCTCGGCATGGGGCTCCGGCTCCCGCTGCGCCGCAGCACCAGCTTCACCCCCGACCACCCTGCCCTCATGGAGGTGCCTGGCCCCGCTGCCCTGAAGATGGAAGCGAACGTCCTTGTCATGGGAGCAGACAACGTCGGGAAATCAGGTGAGAACTGACCGTGAGCTGGAACACGGGGTTCCCAGGCTGAAAACTGCAGCAGTGTTTGGGGGACCAGTGGCAGGGAGCAGCCCATGGAGCAAATTGGTGAGATGGGGCTGAGCCCTGGGATGCAGCTGTGATTCAAGGTGAGGTAGCTGAGCACAACCTTGTAGCCAGCCGAGGAGTGACAGGGGAAGGTATTTTCCACTGAGCTGCAGCTTGCTGATGCTCCAGATTGTGCAGATGCTTTGGTTCTTGCTGTGCCTCTGCTGTACTCACAGACCTGCTGGTGGCTGAGAAAACTCAGAGGTCGTTCCTGCTTGTAGGAGTTTACAAGCGGATGGTGCCTGACTCTGCTCTGGATTTAGAAATGAGAATCCTCCAGGTTTTTGGTCATTCTGATGATTCCTATCCTTCCCTCTGCAGCTCTGACTGTGCGTTTCCTGACCCGGCGCTTTATTGGAGAGTATGGAGACATGGGTGAGTGCCAGGCCAGGGCCAGGCCAGTTCCCAATGGGGACTGGGGTCGAGAGACAACCCTGCTTCTCTGCCTGTGGGATTTCATTGCAGCCCATCCTCTCCTGCCTTTCTCCAGAGCCTTTGCCTCCTCCCAGGGGCTCAATGTTGTATTTGTTCAGTGACCCATCTCTTTGCTCCAGAACTGCTTCTCTGGAAGCAAAAGGTCCAGGGTGGCAGCTGGTGACACCATGTAGATGACTATTTTTTTTTTCTCTTTGCGGGGGCAGAATTCATCTACAGCCACAACCTGACTGTGGATGGCCGAGAGATTCTCTTACACATCTGGGACGTCCCCAATTCCCAGGTGAGAGGACTCCACTCCTATCACTCATTTCTACCCCAGGAACAAAATCCCCCTTTACTGGATGTTACATATGGGGAACGACAGGCTAGGAATTCCAATTGAGCAAGGCTCTCAAATCAGAGGGTTCATAAGTGTCTGAACTCTTTCCACCTGCTAAGCACAGGACAGCAATGTTGCTGATAGGGTACCAATAGTTACCATAGCCCATGGCTGAGAACACTGGAGCTGAAGCACTGATGCTAATACAGGACTGTGCTAAAGAAGTGCTGCTCTGAGGTCCCCACACTGTTATCACCTAGAGTAGTGCTTGGCAGCTGGGTGAGGGTTAGGATTAGGGTGTGATGCTGAAAGCTGAATCATCCCCCCTTGGTTAGCTCTGCCAGGTGCTGCTCTGCCCCCCTCAGGACTCCTCTTTCTCTCTGCCCTTTTGCTGTTCTCTAGCTATCCCTGTCCTGACAGGCTCAGGATTGCCCTCTTCTAGCAGGCAGATGTGGAGGGAGGCAAACCAATAAAACAACCCTTCCTTTTCTCTTTCCCCAGGAGCAGGCAGAGGATGGCTCCTCAGAGGAGAAGAGAATCCAGTGGGCAGACAGCTTTGTCCTGGTCTACAGCATCTGTGACCGTGCCAGCTTCAACATCCTGCCCCTCAAAATCCAGTTCATCAAGGCAGCCAAGGAGGGGCAGAGCCAGGAAAAGGTGCCCATTGTCATTGTGGGCAACAAACGGGACCTGCACCACCAACGGGTGGTGTCCAGTGAGGAGGGGCGGCTCCTGGCCCTCTCTTTAGACTGTGGTTTCTATGAGGTCTCTGCAGCTGAGGCTTATCATGGGGCCCTCATGGTCTTCCATGGACTGGCCAAGCTCATCCCAGACACCAAGCTGGCCTTGAAGAAGGGCACAGGGATCCGTGGCATCGTCAAGACCATGTCGGCCGTGTTTGCCCGTAAGCGAACAGACTCTCTCTGAGCTCCTGCACGGATGTTGTTGCTCTCTGTGCTGCCCAGCTGGGCCAAGCCTCCTCACTGGGTGCCCATGGAGATGGTGTGTGTCTTTCCATAAGTATGACAGGTTCCTTGCTGTCCTTCTAGTCAGGATCTGCATGTCCTGCCATGCACAACCAGTGCAGCTGAGGACTGTAGTGTGTTACTCTTGGCTCTGCCGTGGAACAGACTCATCTCTTTGCTGTACCAGCTCTTTAGGTGCCTCCTGCTTTCTCCTTTTATCCTTCAACACTGGAAACCATGGGGGGATTTTGCCAAAGCTCCAGGCAGCAGCATCCCTAGCTCCTGCAGCAGGAGCTGCCCAGGCTGTCAGTGACTGCTCTTGTACAGCATACGACTTCCTGTCTCTCCATTACTGCTCTGGGATCCTTATTCCTGTTTAACCTTCATCAGTAACCCTGAAGCACTCATGACTGGAGAGGTGGAGCTTTCTCTACTGGGAAGGCACTGGTAGTTCCCGTGTGTGTGTGAGAGTGTCCCAGAGCCCAGGGCACCGGCAATCCTGGAGGATTTGGTGAGGGCTGGTGCCTTGCATCCCCCCCGCCGTGCCTTTGAGCAGCCCTGCTCACGGCGCTCTCTCCCACAGCCTTTCAGCAATCACAGCGTTTCCCTTGCGCGGGTGGGTGAGCGCTGTACAGGCTGTGCCTGGGAAAAGCCAGGCGCGGGGCTCGTTCCCAGGATGGGAATTGCACCACGCGCCTTCCCAGGCCACCCCTTCTGTAAGGCTGCCTGTCCCCGGGGAGGAAGGGAGGTGGGGAAAGGGGTCGCTGGGCTCCTCACTGAACCCTTCTGCTGCTGGGAGGCTCTTCCCTGCCTCTCCCAAATCCTTCTCTTTGTGCCCTGGGAAAGTAGTGTATTGGAAGAGGGTCTGTGCGTGCTGTAGGGACACTGATTTCTCTGCTGTGTTCTTCTGGAAATGCAATAAATTTTCTTTGGCAGGAAGCCCCGGCTCCTTGGAGCTGTGAATTTGTACTTGGGGCATGGGAAGAGACACGTACTGTGCTGGGCATGAGCACCCACTATCCCAGTGGCAGCTACCCACAGGGAATGTAACAGGATATTTCCTGCACCCACTCCCTTGGCCCTGAGCTGGGGGTCTCACCCCACTCTGCTCCCTTGGTTTGGTGTCTCAGTCCCACAAACAAGCTGAGCAGACGGGGTGAGCGCCAGGTGGTTTATTATTGCAGGTTTATCATTGCAGCAGATACAACAAGGTGTTGAGGGAAGCCAGGTGATCCTGTAGGAGAGGGGCTCCAGGAGCTCCATCGGTTCTCACCAGCCTTTTTCCTGACCCCACCATCCATGCCACCACCAGCTGGGAGGAAAGTGCCCAGGGCTTTCCTATTCATGAACCCTGCTGTTTGGTGGGGATCTTCAGCCCTCCCATGGAGGAGCAATCTGTGCCTAGGGATGAGGCCTGGAAGGGGGGATGGAGGGAGGAAGGATGGGGAAACAGGCTTGCTATGGTTTGACATGATGTTTGACAGCCTTGCCATCCTCCCTGCTCTCTCTCACTGCTGTTCTCAATGTGTAGCCCATCTAAGTTCATTCTGTCTGCTAAGCAGGGTCCAAGGTAGCCCAGTGCCAGCCTGGGTGGTACCTTCTTCTGGTCTCACTGCTCTTTCCACATCTCCTTCACCTTCCTAGTCCCACCTTCCCCTATCTTCTCCTTCCAGCAGCAGGACTTTTGGTTGCCTTTATTCCCCCATCCTGGCTTTGATGCACTCCAGAATAAGCTATCCCATGGCCTGTCTACCACTTTAAGCTCCTGTCCTGGAACAGGGGTGTGTGTGGACTGCTGGCAGGGGCCCAGGCAAAGCGTGCTGAGGGGATTTGAGAGGGGCTGGGATGTGCTTGTCCCACCAGCTGGCTCAGTCCTTCTTGAACACAGGACTGTAGAAGTTGCCATAGTATGCTCGGCTGTACATGGACTCGGGGCTGAAACGGTAGGAGCCCTCACTCACCCGCCTGTTGTAGGGGGAGAAGGCGGATTTCCGAGGGAATGGGTAGTCGGGGTCGAAGGCAGGGCTGCGGTAGTAGTTGTGCCGCAGGAAGAGGGGATCCTCGAGCCCCAGGAAGGAGAGGGGGTGATGGCCACGGTACTGCCGCCAGTCACTCCTCAGCTGGGATTTCTCCTCACTGGAGGTGGCAGCAGGCTTGGTCTCCTCCTCTTCCTCCTTCTTCTCTTTCTTCTCTGTGTCAGTCTTGCTGCCCCTGGATGCTTCTTCTTCCTTCACCGACTGCCTGCGGAGCTGAGAGATGGGGTGAGCACCGAGCCACGTTGTAGCAACCTGCCAGCACTGCTCCACCTGTGCTACACAGCCCCCCCTTAAACTGGGAGAACTTCAGAAAAAAGCAGTTTGCCCCCAGAGTGGAGGGGAATGGGTGGCTTGTAGTCCTTGAGCAGCTGTGGTGGAGAAATGCTCCCAGGGGAGCAACAGGCTGAGGTAAAGGAGAAGAGAACAAGGTCTCAGCCTGAACTTTACCTCCCCAGGAATGTGGTCACACCTTGGCTTGGGCATGAACTGTGTGAAGGTGTCACCACTGTCTGACCTATTTGTTCAATTGGAGGACTTGCTGTCATGACTTGGGGGATGCTCAAGAGGAGGGTGGGACTGAGGTGTCTTCATGGCACCCCATTTCCCCAGTCTGGTACCCCCTGACATGTATGGGGTGCTCGTGGCAGAAGATTGAGCAAAATGGGGTTTGCTGGAGATGGACAGGGCCTGGCTGGGGGCAAACTCACCGGCACGTAGCTGTACAGGGTGCCCAGCAGATGCTTAGGGGCACTGACAAGGGTCCCCCCGAGAGCATCCACTGTCTCCATGGCCCTGGACAGCCTGCGGGGGGTGAAGAGGATCAAGCCCTCGGCTGCATCCCAGGCCACGGCCGGGACCTTCTTCACGCTGGAGATGCCGGAGGCGCAGGCAGTTTGCAGGTTGTGAGCCACACTGCCAACGAGCCCAGGGTCCTGTCCCCCCTGCCCAGAGAAACCAGCTCAGCTCCTGGCCAGGCTCTCTGCCCCACTGCCCTTCCAGGCAGGATAGGGCTGGCCCTGGTTTCCCCATCCCCTTTGCAGATCTAAGCCTGAGAGATTTCAGCTTGCTGCTCTGCAAAAGGCACCGCAGCTCTTTGCAGCAGGGTCTCTCCCTGTCCCTGCCAGCTCCCCCCACTCCAGGCCCCGGGGGACCCTGTGCTCGAGGCTGTGCTTCCGCTGCAGGCAGAGGCAAAGGGCACTGACCCCAACCTGCTGCTTCCCGTCCCCAGGCCCCAGCAGAGCCAATGCTGGAGACTGTTCCCAGCCCCGCCAGCTCACACCACCCCTCGCTGCTGGGACCACGGCAGGGCATTTTTCAGGGGTGTTCAGAGGTTCAATAGGGAGTTCAGTGCTGACATCTCACAGCTCCAAAGGAGTTTTGAGCATACAAGCCACAGTGACTTTGTCTGGCACAGAGGCTGCCCACAGCCCCCAGCCTTGGGGATTTGGAAGGGGACTCCTGGGGCTGCCCCACTACCAACCCCCTCCTACATCCTCTAAATTGCAGTTCAGGATTGAGCAGGGATAGGAGTCTGGTGCCCAAAGGTGTGGGGGAACAGCCACCATGCTTGTATGGTCCATGGGTAGGAGGATGCTTTGGAGCATTCACTGCTCTGCTTTTCTCCATACCTTGGTGTGGCTGGTGTCTTTCTTCCCTGCCTTCTCCTGCTTCTGCTCCGGTACCTTGCTCTGACGCCGGGTCGGCCAACCCACACTGCCCTGCCCATCACTGCGGGGCTGAGGGGCCACAGGGGCACTCGGCTTGGCCAGGCTTCCCTGGAAGGGGAGCAAAAACCACCACTCAGAGGGAGCTGGCTGGTCCCATCCACTCCATCCTGTTTAGCCTGAGGATTTCACAGGGGTGCACAGGGAGCAGGGATTTATGCATTGGGGAGAAATCCTGAGGGCAGATGGGAGCTCTGGGATTTTAGTACAGGCCAGGGAATATCCCACTGCAGCATGGGGTAGGAGAAGCAACTCCTTCTCCCCATCCCCTCTGGGTCTCCACAGGGACTTTTTGCTTTAGGAAGGATGTTATGGCAAGGCCATAAATCAACAGTTGCACACTGGGAGCCTGCTAAAAATAACTTGTCCCATTAATGTGGTACATGGTTATGTGTGAACATCATGCAGGAGCTGCCAGCCCCAGCTTGTCCTGCTGAACAGGGGAAATGTACTCTGCTCAGATTTGCTCCAAGAAGCCTGAAATATCCTGTCTGAAAGCAGCACCAGCTCTAAAGAAGATATGGGGGAGTAGGAACCCTGCAGGTGGCTTCTGGCACTCACCAGGATGGGGATCCAGGAGGCCAGCTCCTGCCCTTTGGTTTTGGCACGCTGGAGGCTTTGGGTGGTTTGCTGGTAAGCGCGGTGGGACACGGTGCTGACCAAAGCACCAATCCGGCCCAGGGTGCTGGGAGCACTGGGAGTGCTGGGAGCCCTGGGAGTGCTGGGAGCACTGGAAGTGCTGGGAGCCCTGGGAGTGCTGGGAGCACAGGGAGTGGTGGTAGTGGTGGTAGTGCTGGGCTGCTGCTGGGAGGCCTTTGGTGTTGACAGATGTTTCTTTTTGGGCTTCTTATCTAAAGGCAGAAGAGTACAGACAGAAGAAGGGTGGGACGGTTACATTCTGGTGGGACAACCCTCCTAGGCAGCCTAATGCCAAAATCCAGGGTCTGCCTCCTGCCCCATGCACCCCGCAACTGAGGAGCCACCCAGCCAGTTGTCATCAGACTCCCTCAGAGGGGATTTGGGCACCAGGACTACCTGCTTCTTCATCCTCCTCTGGCAGCAGGTATTCCATCAGCTTCTCCAGCCCTCCCAGGGCTGTGTCGACCCCTGCAGCTGCCATCTGAGTCACGGAGTTCTTCCTTGTGTATTTAGCAGTCGTTTCCACTGTGCTCTTGGTGGCCTCATAGCCCTCCACTGCCAGCTCCTTGATCTTATCTACAGAGCTGCCAATGGTGCTTTTGGCACTTTGGAGGGGGCAGGAGATGGTGTCCTTCAGTTCAGATGCGAGCTGTGGGCAGAGAGATGGAGAACAGCCCCACTGGTGTGCTTGGGGTGGCATGGGACAGCCAGATGGACCGCAGGGACCCCAGCCATGTCCATGCCAGTAAGCAGCTCCAAGAGGGGCATAACAGCTCTCTCCAGCCTGGGCTGGAGGTAGCCAGCAGGGATGGAACACAGGACACTGCTGACATATCTGGGAGCCCTAACCATCGTTTAGGCTGCGGAAGCTCTTGAAGGAGCCCTCACTTGGAGATGCTACTTTGTCACCATCCAGAAACAAGGCTAGAGGAGATGTACTGCGGGCTTCAGAGGGGCTGGGGGGTTCCAGATTGTCCTGCCTGTGACTTACCTTGTTGACGGGGTACTGGAGGGCAGGGATCTTCTCCTCTAGGTGGTCCAAGCCCCGGCAAGCCAGGTTGTTGGCCACAGCGACTGCCTTGGGCAAAAGCACGGTAAGAAAAGCACCCGGGGCGTGCCAGGCATGTGCCTGTGCCAGCGCTGTCCCACCAGGGGAAGCCGTGGTGGCCCCCCTGCCACATCCCCCCAGCACACGGACTCACACTGCGGCTCCAGCCGGCGCACCACGGGCTCCATGCCCCACATGGCCAGGGCGCCGGCGCCCTGCACGCCGCGCTCGTACACCTCACACACCGAGGCCATCAGTGGGTGCGACTCCTTGGTGCTGCTGTACTTGCGCTGCAGCGTCTCGCACGTCGAGCTCACCACGGGCAGCTGCAGGACCCTCTGCAGCACGTTCTCCTGCACGTGGCAGATGGATGTGGCTGAGCCAACAGCCCTTCCCTGAGGAATGCCCCATTGCCCACACTCCAGTGGCCCTTGGTGGGTTGCAGTGACCAGGGGACCTTGGCTTGTGCAGGAAGAGGAGGAGGCCATTTCTCAAGCCCCACTGAGAGTCTCCCAGGTATGTTGAGTAAGGACAAGCAAGGCTGGCTGCTGCCACTGGGGGACACAGTCCCCACTCCTCCAATGTCCCAAGCCCTACTCTTCAGGTGCTCCCTCTGGCTTTCCACCCTGTGGAAAACTCCATGACTGCTGGAGGTCTGGGGTCTAAATGGGGCACAGATGAAGGACAGGCACAGTTGGCAGCTATCACTTAGTGCTCGCATCAGCTCAAGGTTAACTTTTTTGAATCTGAACTATTTAATTTCAAGCAAGCACAAAGGTGTATCCTTTCCCTTTGATGATGCCCTATACTACTGCAGGTAAAAATCTATATAAAGAGAACATGGGAACATCTGGGACAGTGTGAAGTGTGGCTGGTATTCATCCAGCACAGTCAATACACACTACATGGCCCCCTTGGCACATGTCTGCCCTTTTCTCTCGCCCTTTCCCTGCACCCACCTTGGCACTTCCATCCTGCACAGCCTGAGTCTTCTTCACCGTCATTGTGGTGCATCCACCTGCAAAGCAAAGTTGGGAACCGCAGACTCTGCCTGAAAGCAGGGCTGGGCTTGGGCTCCCCCCTCACTCCTGCACCCCCCATGCACAGCATCTGGGCTGACACACAGCTCCCATGGGTGCAGTGGACGTGGCATTGCCCAACACTTGACTTTTTACCAGTTAAACTGTAAAACCAAAGCCTCTATGCAGCCTTGCCCTGCTCGTGTGCCTTAATGCACAAATATACAAAAAATTACTTTAGAGGCATCTAGTTTAGAGAAGTTAGGGTAAGGACAGGATAAGGTATGCTGGCAAAGCAAACTCAGAGCAACCAGGATGCTAACAGATGTGCATGAGAAGAGACTCTGGCTGAGAAGGGGTAAGAAGGTAGGACAAGAGCAGATAGAAGAGCAGTGGGTAGGGATATGGTGAGATGTCCAGGTGAGGTCAGCATTCCCCTCAGACATATCTACCACTCATAATGCCAACACTCATCCTTATGAATACACAGCTCCAGCCCCAGCACAGACCCTTTTTTCTGAGCAACAGATGAAATTCTGGAAATCTAGAGAGAATCCCTGCTCTCATTCCCTGGTCCCACCGAAGCCATCCTGGAGCACCTAGGTTACTCACCAAGGGCCAGCCTGTCCCCAACAGAGCTGAGCAGAGAGTGGTGTCTGCACTGTCCCTTCACCCAGGTCCTGTGAGGGTGATGCACCGTGCTCTGGCCACTACCACCACCACGAGGCCCCACCTCCTGCTTGCGTGGGCTCGGGAGGTGACGGATTGTGGTGGAAACGGGCCAAGGAGCTCCCTGAAAACACCGTAATTGGGAACAGATGATGGCAGAAAATCCCCTTTGTCACCTTCCCTGCAGAGTCCAGAAGCCGCAGCACAGCTGAAATGTTCTGGGATTTAACACCACTCATTCCACAGAAGAGAAGTTACTCTGGGACCTCACCACCTTGAAAACAACAGATCATGAACAGACAAGAACTTGAAGAGTCAGGCAGAGTTTTCTAAGAGATTAAAACCTTTCTGTAAACTCTGTTATGCCTCATGCCTGTTGGGAAACCTAACATAGACCAAGAACGTAGTTTCTCCCCAGTAGAGATTACTAAGCACAAGGAGCAGAAGGCAGATGTGGGGGGACATATTCTGCTTGAAACAATCTGCTTTGGCCAGGTCTGCAATTTCTAAGATGATGAATGAGGCTTTTGGTAAGGAGGCTTTAGCTGAGGGTCAGGGCAGACCCTACATTAGGAAGGCTTTAGGCATTTGGGGTAGATGGAGAAAAAGATCCGTTTGGAAGTGATCTCTGAATCACCTCATCCAACTCGTGCTCAAAGCAGGGCTACTCTCAAAGCCGGATCAGGCTGCTCTAGGTCTTGTCCAGTCTTAAAACCTTCCAGGGAGAAGAATCTCCTCACTCTGGGGCCTTGTTCCTGTGCTAACCATACTAATTCTTAAACTATTTTTTCCTAATGTTCAGCTGGAATGTTCTTTGTTGTACCTGACATCTCCCATCCTTGCTTTGTGCACCTCTGAGCAGAGTTTGTGCCCCGCTTGGTGCTGGTGCAGCCTGTGTCCCATGCCCCTGAATGCCTCACCCTCTCAATGATCTTCTGACAGACTATTCAAGATGTCTCTTGTGATGGTGGGACCAAAACAAGACATAGTTCCCCAAATGTGGACTCTCAAATGCTTTGTAGAGGAACAACTGCCTTCCTTGACCAGCCAGCAATGCTCTCACTAAAATGCTGCTCTTCCATGGCCTCGATGCACAGGAGGCACACTGAGGACTCACATCATCATTAATAAATCCATTTGTGGTACTGATTGAAAAGAAGACCACACCACCTGTATGGGGCTATGGCAAGTCTTGGTTATTGACTACAGATGAGCCACACTGATGAGAGGAGGACAATGTGGTGGGAAGAGGACACATGCCAGAGGACAAGGCAGTGATCAGGGAAATCAGTGCAGATGAGTGGTCCAGGGCTGCTGTGTCCTGGATCAGCTGGCGGGGCAGGGAGCCCCTTGGCATGTGGCTCACAATGCCCACAGCTGCCCAGCACTCCTATTCAGGACATGGAGGTCCTGAATGGCTCCACAGCTCCCTGCTTGTGGCTGCACTGCTCATACATGGGGGGTGGAAGGCTTCCCTGTTGCCTGGGAAAGCCCCAGATGGAAAGAAAATACTCCCCTTCTTTCCCAAAGAGCCCAGAGTCCGCTCCCAGCCCAGGGCTGTGCCTGTCTTGCTGGCTGGGTACAGAGGCACATGAATGTGTTGGGCTGCCTCCAGCTGGTGCTGGGGTCACTCACTGCCCTTGAGACAGAGGGACAAAGGGCACCAGCCTGCTTGAAAGTTTGCTCTCTTGGCAATGAGAATTTTTCCAGCCCTGCTGGCATGGCTAAAAGTGCAGAGGGCACAGCAACCTCCTCTCTGCCTTGGCTGGAGTCAGGAGCCAACACAGCCTTTGCCCTACAAAGCCTGTGCTCATCCCCTCCCCTTCCTCTGGGGCAAAGGCTGTGCCAGCCCCGGCTCTGCAGGACAAAGGTACCACGGCCTCCCCGCCCCACCACTCCAGCTTGCACCAGAAACACTTCCTGTGCTCCTGCAGGCAACGTTTAGAGCTCACCAGATCCACAGGGTGCAGGGAAACAGATCCACACCCCTGTCTGCAGTTTGCTCCATACTCATTAATAAACCATGGTGAGGGGATGAGCCAGATCCCCAAAGCCCTGCAAGGCACCTTTACACTTTAGTCTGGGAAGGGGCTGGAGAGGTATCCGGTTTATTTCTGTGTAGGATCAGCAGTCCCATAAGCACTTCTGGCAGATGTCTGCCCAGTTTCTTTTTATGGATGCCCTCCTGGGCAATCTATTTAGATTTTTATTTTACTTTCAGTTCAAAAAAGGGTGTGATTTAACTCTTTGTGGCAATATAAAAGTATTATCTCCTGTATTTAGAGACCAATTTATTGCCTTGCTCTTGGCAGAAAAGCTTTCAAACACTTGGAAGACTACTCACACCCACCCCCAGTCACACTTCCTCTACAGAGCTGGTTTACTTGGTATGTCCCTGGAGATGTTGGTTTTTAACATTTGACTGCTCTTGATGCTCACCTGGGAATCCCCAAGGCTCACGTACTCCTTGAAATGTCATGCCAAGAACAATGTTAATGTTAGGAAGGCCTTGTCTGTAAGCAGAAGAGAAGATGACCATTCTCCTACTGTTTCCATTACAAAATGAGTATGAGGCCACTAATCCAGAAGGAAACTCTTGCTAAAGCACTCCTGAATGCCATGCTTTATACATTGTTCAGGAGCTGACATTTTGGAGTTTCCAAGTTAGCAAGACTCTCACTGCAGGGGGTAGGAGCTAGCAGTGAGCTCAGTTTAATGGTTATCCTGGCTCCATCCCTTGTCACCTCTGCCCTTTGTTCCCCCCCTGAACTGGCATTTGTCATTAAACTATGACCACACAAATAAAAGATACTGAATTATAAGATACTGAAATGCAGGTGCCCCTGTCCCTTTCACCCAGCTGTGCCTACACTGGCCATAAGGCTCCAGTCCTCACTGCTCTGGACTCAAAGGCAGCTGATGGCAATTCCCCAAACACCACCTTGTTCCAGGGCATTCTAAGGATGCAGTTTCACCAGATACCCATGTATTTCTTAATGTTCTTGCAGCTGAAATTGTGATTCTAAATGAGTTGGATGAATTTAGTTGCCAGTTGGCTACTGCAAAAGGAAAGCTCTAGAACTCAGCCACAGCAATGTCTCTTTAAGAGTGTCACCCTCCATAAAATTCAGAATTCAGGAATCCTACCTCCTTTAGCATCTCTTTATACCACCTTCCAAGTTACACACAGACACAGTGTCACACTCATTACAGTTTATTGCTTATGTTCAAACATCTTGTTTTATTCGAACTGCTGTATTAGAAACAGATACAAAAAAGGCACGAAGGATTTTCTCCATATGATCACAATTCTATGTCTTCAGTCACATTACATTAAAGTACCTTAAATCACCAGCTTCCAGCTGGGGAGCGGAAGGCAAATATTAGTGCTTAACACCCAGTAAACAGAGGTATTCCCGTGTGTTCCAGCCTACATCATGGAGAATGGGACAGGCAGGGCTGACACAGGCTGAAAATTCACACCCCATTTCCCTCAATAAGGCTATAAATGCTAATCCGAACCAGGCCCTATGGGAGAAACATCAAAGCCTGTCTCAGAGCTTTGCACAGTGTTTGCCTGCAGGGCACAGGGACGGGGAGATTGGGCTACACCACTCTATCAGTGGCTTTCCCTGAAAAGTGTAAGAGAAAGAGACAGCAGTTGGCAAACCAGTGAAAGTATTTTGTGAAGTATTTTGTATATGAGAGCTCCCCTGAGCAGGACTGAAAACACAATTTTAGCAATAAAATAGAATTCTGTTGGCAAAACCTGGTCAAATCTCCACTGTCAGATGATCAAGACTCCTCTTCCTTTCTTCCAGAGGTTGCTACACATTGGGATAATGATCAGCTCTGACTAAGGTAGGGATGGATTCTACATAGCCAGGAGATGAAACACAAATGGAGAAAGAAACAAAAAAAAGTCCATTGTTATAAAGGAGAGGAAGCCTAGAATATGGCCCATCATATATATCCCCACACACAATGCTCTATTTTGGCCTGAACTGCCAATATGCTCTACTTTTAGTGCTACTCATGTCCAAAATAAAAAGAAGAGCTGCTGAAGGTCACATATGGTCTTCAAACACACTTAATTATCCTGCCCAGCAACCTCTTTCTTTTCAAACACTTCATTGGCAGGCTATCACTTCAAATTCTAACTGGAAGTAATTCCAAGTCCAACCACAACTTCAGGTAAACTGGAGCACTGCCTCACCTGCCTACTTAATTCCACATCCTTTGCTTTTTAATAAAGGAGACCTACACCTTTTAATTTTCTGTTTTTAGATAGCATCAGAAATAATAAGAGAGCACCTTGGTCCAGGTTAGAGTAATCTGTTCACATCCCCTTGACAGATTAAACAAGGACTTCTTACACCAGGAAGCAGCAGAACACAAAGGTCTTACTCTGGTGAAGAAAAATGTTAAATTTATCTCCTATATAACGTGCAATTTTGTCTCAGATGGTGTCAAACTGGTACTCTGCAAAGTCAGGAGTAGCAAAAACTGCATGCCATGCTAGTCAGCTGGACACAGCATTTCTCTTTTAACCCAGTTACACTGCCAGCCATCCCTGCCAGTGAGGTCAGTGATAAACAATAACACAGTTGCAGGGTAAACATGAGGCATTTTCAAATGGTTGAACCTATTCAGCCAGCAAGGGAGCACACAAACCTGTGTCATGTGATCATGAGCAGAGAGGACAGGGAGCACCAGATAGGAAAGTCTAAACCATGAATGCCCAAATCCAGTAAAAAGCTTTCTCCTCACACAGGATTCTGATGTTATCATGATCAACTCCATTCTCTTTCCTCCTGGAGCTTACACAACTAGAAACACGTCCTTGCAGTTTTTCTGACTCAACGAGCTCTGAGCCAGGCTTCTCTCCTTAACTGCACGTACCAAACTCCTTATTATACTGGAATTTTTCATGTAAAATTAAAAGAGAAGAACAAGCTCCTTATCACAATATCATAAATGGAAAATAGTTGTGCTTGCAATTACAGGGGTATGGGAGTTAATGTGCTGTCCTGCACCAAAGCCCTCAGCTATGGCCTGCTGGAACAGAGTCACTGGCCAACAGTCCTTGGCTCACAGTATCAAAGGAAACAAAGAAAGTGCAGATTTCTTGGGACAGGGGTTGGCACTCACTAGACTGCAGCTCCAGCATCACCAGTGCACACACCACAGACACCATTTCCAGGTACCTTCACTCAGTGCCTGCAGGACACAGGATCCATCAGCCCAAACCCATCAGAATATTCATCCCTCACTTCAGGCTGTTCTAACTGCAGCTCCTAACCTGCCTCAGCCCACTCTAGACAATCTGACTGTAGGGACCTTGGATTAGTGAATTAGTGAAACTTTCCAGCGTAAACATGATTAGTGTAGCCATGAATCATATAGCTATTACAGTTGTCTATGCAGCTATTTCACAACCCTGTATTAAAATAAAGGAATATTTTCTTATCTAGCAGCCAAGTTCCAAGTCCTCTTTCTGTTTGTGAAATATTGCTCAGCCTTTTCCTCTCTCCGCTCCAGCAGGGAGTGTGTCATAGTACCAAACTCATCTGCAAAGGCACACGGAAGGAAAAAGAGCAGAATTCAATTATTCAGAGGACAAAATTAATCTTGAGGTTATTTTAAGACATGTTCATTTGAAAGTGCCATATGAAGATAAAAATCTATCAGAGGATCAAAACTGCAGCCTCACACTATGCAGCTCCTTTTATGTCACTGCTTGAGCTTCAGATGTGGGCTTGCTAATGTGAGGATTCCCACCAGAGAGGAGAGGAGGCCACAGAAACCAATCACTCCTGGGTTGGTCTTGTAGATTCCCAGTGTATCCAGAGGGCCTGAGAGATCACAGAGGTTCTTCACCAAGTCCAGCAGCAAAGGAGGATTCCTTTTCAGAATCAGAACGAGCTGGTGGAGAAAACTCTGCAAACCATCACTTTTCACACCGTTTAGTTCCTCACTGTGTTTCTGCCAGAAGCAATTCTCTTTTGTCTTTTCTTCCAGTGCAGCTTGTTCCAGCCTCCAGGAGATCTCATACCAGTCCCTGGCCAGATTCAGCAGGAGTGAGCAGTAGTAGCACTTGGTAGCCCAGTGGTGCCACTTGGGTCTGTCGATGTGGGGCTGGAGCCCGACGCTCCTCAGCCACAGCACGGCGTCACACACGAAGTACAGGGCCCGGCTCAGGTGGGAGGCTGTGAGGCACAGGCGAGGAATCACCTCTGGCAGCTCTGCACTTCTCCTGGCTGCCACCAAGGCGTGCACCATGTTGCCCAGTCTGAACACTGCAAGAAACCCCACAAAGGTTAGCACAGCCCGGCCTCACCCAGAACTCAGCCTGCCGCTGTCCACGTGTACTTTTACAAAACTTGGAGGCCTTTGGGCATTTGTGTGATTAAGCACTTTCCAGAATTAGTGAGGAAAGGGGTGTCAACATCTCAGTTCAGTGTAAACATCACCAGCTCATGACATATACGCATGTTTGGTCAACAGAACCAGGACTTGCAGCCTCTGTTGTCACCCCATTCTTGCACCTGGGGGGCCACTGGAACAGTATCACCCTCAACTCTGCAGGAGTCAGTGCCAGCCAATAAGGAACACAAACAGAGCCTCTAATTTCAGCTGTACATTTCACTGGATTTTACCTCACTTTGTGGACAGAAGATGTTACTGCATTAATCCTGTTGCAACCATGAGATACAAGTTTCATATGTGCTTGTGAAAGCCGGTGATTCACCTGCTGAGCATGGACACCAAAGTCCCTCCTCAGCCATGGATCTGTCAGAGGGACGTGTAGCTCCCTGCAAACTGTGTGGAACAGTGTATTCCAAGCTACAACATATGGCAAACCTGATTTCACCTGCTGCATCGTTTGGGTTTTTGGCCCCTGAATGTTAATACAATATTATTCAAAAAACTTTTTACACCCTGCTGCCTTGTCACACTGACAGATGTTGACAGCACCCAATCCCGGTGGAACTACAAGAGCCCTGAATTTAGGCCTGATGTCTATTAGTGACTTATTTAGCAGAAGCACAAGAATTATGGCTATGCTGATAAACCAACTGGCCTCCCCACTAGAAATTACCATAACTCTGAAGCTAATGGAATAATAAACAAATCCATGGCAATACGATAGACTAGAATATTTGTCTCATGTATTGCAGTTGTTCCAGGATTGAGCAATTGACAAGTGGGTGGAAGATCAAGCTGAAAACAAGTGATACACACATAGTAACAGCGTAACCATCGTGGATGCAACTGTGACACAGAATGGAGTGATGCAAATGGCCAGGCTCTGCGAGAAGCATGGAAGGGTATGTGATTTAGAAGGGTATAAATGCTAAAGAAAATTAATATGTTAAATAGGATATAAAAGCCATATTGAAGCATGGTCCTTCAGAGGTGATTCTGTGGGATGATGATCTTTTAACACTGGACTGTCTCAACCCATCAGCTGAGAGGACTAATGAGCACTGCCTGTAACCCTGGTCTGTCCTTGAACAGAGGTGATATTTTGGCCTCTACAGCAGCAGCTGGCTGTTAACTTATTCCTCTTACCTGTCCAGTGGTAATTCTTATTGTCTAACTGGAGAGGAGGCTGAGGAAGTAAAAAAAAGTCTATTTGGCCCTACCTAGCCTGGCAAGCCACGGCAGGGATAAGGTCTATTGACAGTTTTGTAAATGTACTAGAAGAGGTTTTGTGGCTCAAGGTAGGTTAACTACAGGAAACACAAGGCCAGGCACTGTTTTACTGGAAGGAGCAAGTGAAGAAGGTCTTATCCCTCTAGACACCAGGTACTTACTTTTCCGGCCAGAGCTCATGCTAGATTCCAACTGCTTGAGTTTCATTACCAGCTTCTTTTTATCGGCTTTATTCTCTATTAAATAGCTAAGCAACATGCATGTGTACTGAGTGGCTCTGGAAGGGAAAAAACGAGGAGAGGGGGACACAGGTGAGACACCGACAATCACAGGATGGCAGCAGCATGGACAGGTTTATTTCACAAAATCAGAATTGTCAGGGTTGAAAGGAGACCATACAGTACAACCCCACTGTCAAGGCAGGATCACCTGGAGCGGGTGACACAGGAACGTGTCCAGGTGGGTCTGGAATGTCTCCAGAGAGAGAGATCCCAGGACCTCCCTGGCAGCTGTTCCAGCGCTCTGCCACCCGCTATGTAAAGAAGTTTTTCCTCACGCTGAGGTGAAACTTCTTGTGTTTTAGTTTGCGGCCATGGCTCCTCGTCCTGTCGCTGGGCGCCGCGGAAGAGCGTCCGGCACCATCCTTGGAGCGGGAGGTGCCCCAGGCCCGTGCCAGGGCCGGGCTGGGTGCGGGCACGGGGCCGCGCACGGCGGGACGGGCATGGGCGCGGGGCCGCTGACGGGCCTGGGTCGGCGCTGGGGGGTCCCGGGAAGGACACCTGCCCCCACACTCACCGGAAGAGCTGGTCGCGGCCCTGGCAGCGGTTGGTGAAGTCCACGAAGCCCTCCATGGCTCAGCGGCACCGCGGGAGCAGCGCGGGGGCNCCCCTCGGCCCCCGGGCCCGCTCCGAGGTCAGGCCGCGGTGAGGGGTGACGACGGTGCGGTGCGCCCGCGTGAGCACGGCCCCGCCGCAGAGGTGAAGCTCCATATCACCCGATGTCTTGGAAATGAAATATAAAACTTCCAGCGGGAACACCCGCTCTCAAAGTTAATCGTTGGGATTTTACCCAGGCCGAATAAGTTCATTAACGAAGAGCAAGCTAATATTTTTGAATGCTCTTTTGAATATTTTGAAAGCTCGTGACAAAGTTTTTGGGCTCTCTTTACCTGTGGGCAGCCTGCAGATCCCTGTGTGGCTGAGATCCCCAGAGCAGGACAAACCCCCCGGGAAACAGAGGCGATGCGAGGAGAAATGAGCTGTACAGAACAGGGCTGCTCCGGCTATCAGTACTGAAAGGAACGCCCCTTACACATCATTAATCATCTTTTCCCCCATTACCTCATGAAAGAAAGTATTGAAGGACTCTTCGTTCTTCTGCATCCAGGGTGATTCCTGCATCCGTGGTGCGTTTTGCCTCTGGAAAAGAACCATGGCGGTGAATACCCGGAAGCATCCCCTGGGGATTCCCCCACCATCTGAAAAGGACTGGCAAAAGGAAGACGAGGAAGATTTTTTCCTGCTGGATCCTGATCGAAAGCGTGATGTGCTGCCGCAGCCCTTCAGGATGATCAACAAACTGGTGATGCAGGTTTTTGAGAGTGCTATGGAAATCATTGAAAGGAGGGCGATGCTCCGAGAAGCACAAAAACTAAAGCTGCATCCCAAAAAATGCTTTCCTACAGCTGAATTCCAGGTACACAACCTCTCCCAGCAGAGATAGCATTAACCACCATAGCAGATCTTGTCATTCCTCTGTTCATGACCTTCCTCAGAATGCGCCACCACCTCATTGGTTCAGTTTAAAAGTCTGCAGCTTCTAAGCTTGTCTGACAGGTTCTGCTTCCCACTCAACTATCACACCTCTCTGAAAAGAGAGAAGCAGGTATTAAACACTAAATTCACCTTCTGCTTCCCAGGCTGGCTCCACCCTTGTTTGCTGGGGAGAAGGTAATTAGTCAGTAGCACACAAGTGGGCAAGCTCATCTCTGTGTTATGGTGAATACTCCAATAGGAGTACCGTGAGCAGGACGACAGTGCTGCCTACCCCATTGTTATGTGGGGGTGTCCAAGAGGATACTCTGGTGTCTGCTGGTGTTCTGTGATTGCTGGAGGAGTTCAGCATCACATCACAGCTCTGTGCCGGAATGGAAGGGCTGAATGCTCCTCAGTTCTTGGTCTTTAAAGCCCCTTCACTTTGTGGGAAGGGGAAAGGTGGAACAAAACTTTCTCATTCCTAACACAGACTAATCCCTGTGACAGAGATGAGAGAGCCTCCTCTGCTCTTGTGGGGAAAGAATGCGTCAAAATATTCCCCTTGTAGAACAAATCAGCAAATCAGCAAATCTACAAATGGTTGTAGAAACAATAATTTTCTGGTGAAAAGGCTAGGAATAAGTCATTAGTATGGCTGATATACCCTGCTGTGAGAAGGCAGTTGGGTACACTTATCTTTTCCCTTTTTTGGCAGGTAACTGAAAGAGCCAACTGCCTTGCAGTGTCTGGAAAATACATCTTTGTCGGTCTGTCCATGGGTCTGTCTGCCTTCAACAAGTGTGACTTCAAGGATGTCTGTGCCTGGAATACAGCCAAGACAGAGATCTGTTCCATCCATGCCTCAGATTTGGGGAGTGAGTGCCATGTCCTGCTTGCTGTGGATGAAATGGGTTAGTGTGATGTGGATTTCGTTGCCCTAGCTGGGGATTAACTGTGCTCTGGAGCAGAACTGGCAGCTGTGCTACAGAATATTGCTAGATCAGGAGGAGTATTAGGGTGGCTGAGAAGTTTCCTAGAAAGCCCTTCAGATAGGGTGTTGGACAGCTCACAGATTGTAGGGTGACAGAGTGGCCTTAGGGCCTTGTGATTAACAGAGGGTGTGGGTTTGGTGGCCTTGCTGGTGAAGCAGAGGCAGGTGCAGAGCTGAGGGTGAAGTGCAGTAAAATTTAGGAACATCTTGGGCTGGGCAGAAAGAACTATTGCTCAGTATGACCTCCTGTCTGTGACCTATTCCTGCACCTGTAATAGTTTGTTGGTTCATCTGAAAGTTGTCATTTCTGGTGCAGATACTTTTCAGACTGGTTTATCCATCTCTGTGCACAAATATTTACTGGTGCTCTCATAAAGAAGCCAGCAAAAGTTTAGATCTGGAAACAGTGGGATATTGTTCCTTGGCCCCAGGAAGTAATGTAATCCTGTCCACTCTCCTGCACATGTTGTAACAGCCATCTCCCAAGAGCATGGCTAACATTCCTTCACTTTTCTCTCCTACCTTCTGCTACTTCTATTTCATTTCTATTTCAGGGCTTGCCTGGCTCTTCTGCTTTCACAGGGAAAGCTTCCTGCTCATTAAAATCCTGAACGAAGCGGTAAGCACTGAGCTAATACCATAGACACTGGGCACAGGATGGGAAGTAATCAATCATGAGGAGTACCAGTTGCCCTCAGAAATTTATTCATAGGCAGTAGCAGCTCCAAGACTGCTGCCCAATATTTATTTGTGTTCTTCCAACAATCTGCCTGGCCTTAAGCCTGTTGAGAACTGTGTAAGGCCATGGAGATCTCTGAATCAGTGATCTTGCTCTGATGCCAGCCTGTTTTTCCTTGGCAGGTGGACATCAGCCAGAGAAGCACTTGTGTGGAGGTGGTGCTGTCCCGAGGAGGTGATTATGCAGGAATCCTGCTGCAAGGCAAGTGCTGTGTTTGGAGATTCTTGTGTTCTAACAGAGGGCAGCAGCAATGTTTTTAGAATGCTGCAAGCGGTCTGGGTACCCAGAGATCCTGTTTTAATCCTCCCGGTTCCTCCTCCAGCTTAAAGAGAGGCCCCCTGCCACTCCCTGTCCCTTCCAAAATGCTTGGTATGTATTAGGACTGATCCCAAAAGCTGTCTGGAACTGGTCAGTGCAGTCCCCAGCTCCCAGGAGGCTCCATGAAAGGAGGTTTCCCCTTCTCCAGAAGTACCCAACTCAGTTCTTCCTCTGGTTTGCTATGGCTCACTTTTACACTGGAAAGATGTAGAACTGAATAATTTTCTCTGCAGATATAGGCCAGAGAGCATAGAGAACCTCTAAAAACACTACAAGAAACTCCTTGTTACAACATTCTTCTGTTTCAAGGCAGCTGAATCCATGGCAGGCAGGTTTTCTGGACCTATGTTTGGTGGAATCTGCCTGGACACGTGCTGAGAATGAGACATATAGCAGAGAACTAATGTGAGACCATGTCTCACTTTCTACTTTCTACTTACTACTCAGAGGCTACAAGTCAGGTTCTTGGCTGAGTAGCTTTATGGAATTTCTTTGGTGGATGTGGGACTTTGAGGAGTTGAGCTAGAGACTGAGATGTCAGTCTCAATCAAGCATGTCAAGCCTTAAGTGGGAGGAGAGGTGGGCTGCATGGAGTTCACAGAGATTTTATGTTTCAAAAAATACACAAATCTTTTTATAAGGATAAAAGACAACAGAAGCTGCTTGCCTGAAAACCTTTCTTCCTCATTTCCAATTGCTTAACATGGTTTCCCAATGCAGACAGCACAAAAGCTTGGCTGGAGATCTACCAATTGCCTAAGGATTCCTGGCTGACAGAGATGGAAAAGATCACAGAAGCTGCAGAAGCTGCAGAAGAGCTGGCTTGCAGTGAGAGGAGGTCAAGCTGCTCATCTGAGGTACAAAACAGTTCCATCTCCCTCTGTGCTATTTTTTCTTACACCATTTTTCCCACAGGTCTTCCCCCAAGCCTTGCTGCTGCAGACAGTGGCAGCAAGATACAGTCTAAACACTCCTGTTGGCCCAAGGGGATGGTGTGAGTGTGTCTCTACAGCTGCTACATTTGCCCATCCCACATTTCATAAGGCCTTTGTGCTGTTGGGACATCTTTACTCTCCCAGTACAGGCTTTCCAAAGAGATTTCCCTGGTCCCAGGGTTAGTGTTCTGCTGCCCCTCCCTGAAACTGGCATCTCATTTCTCAGCAGTATTGCTCCATCTGAGGGGGCCCTGTGTAAGGGTATTCCCACAGGGCTTCTCCCTTATGTTACTGGGGGAAGGTGAAGAGTAGTGGGAATCAGGCAGGATGCCTCTGTTTGGGAGTCTGGCCCTGAACAGGGTTTGTACTTTAGATTACATACAAGAGAGCCTGGTGGGGTCACAGCCTCACCCACCTGAGCAGGGCAGAGTCTCTGCCTGTGTGCACTAACCACTCAGCTCTGGTCAGCTCTGGTTCTCTGGCAGAAAATTGAGGAGCTGCATGGAGACAGTTCTGCAGAGACTGTCCTGAGCTGCCATGGGGAATTTTAAATGCTGAGTCAGTGCTTAACCCTCTCCTTTATCACTTTCACCCCGCTGGATTTTACCTCTCAGCACACAGACACCTCCTCTCAGCACCTTGAACCAACCCTCTGTGGTAACAGCCTCCTAACTCTTTCCTCTTCCTTCAGCAAAAACTTTCTTGGACATTTAAGAGGGAACTGCTTCTCAGACTTGTCCTCAGAGCAAACACCCTGCTTAACTTAGCAAAGCCAAAAACAAGCACTCATTCATTCTCTCTTTGCTGATTCTATGCAAACTACCCGAGTTCCTGCCCCTTCCTTCTCAGATGTGGCTGATTATTAAGCCAGACCTTTTCTCTTTAGCCCAATGTCAATGTGTGTGGGGTGGTGGTGGTGGGTACATACTGGTGTTGGCCCCCTGTTACAATTTTCTGCTCTCAGCCAAGCAAATATATGACCTCCTCCAGTCCTGGGCTCTGTGAAGTAAACTCTGGTTCTCGCTTTCAGGAAACACTCTTCAACCTTTAGTCCTGCTTCTTTTTTTTTTTTTTTTAATAGATTTTATTTTTCCCCCCCTTTATTTTCTGAGGATTGCTGTGACTCACAGCACAGGCCTGTGCTGCAACAGGAATAATTGGGAGATGACACAAAGACAGAAGTCTGGGCAGGACATCCTTGTAATTTAGTTGGGAAAGTAGTGACACCCTCAAGCTTCTGTGTTTTAGCCTGAGAACGAGCCCAAACACAGTCTCTCCCAGACAGTGCCAGCCAACCTCTGCATACACAAAGCAGTTATTCCTAAATTCTTGAGGAAGCATTTGATTCCCATGAACAGGTGAAAACTCATCAATGTAGCACACAACGCAGTTCTCAGGTGGGCACTTTTCTGTTGCAGGAGCTTCGTGTGTCTGCAATCCAAGCTGATGTAGAGCTGGATCCCCCAGTGCTGCTGCTGACAGTGAGGCCACCCAAACCCATTACAGGTCAGGACTGATTCTGGATGTGCAGCCTGCAGCCTGTTTGAGGTGGCAAAGGAATCATGACCCGTATAAATACAGAACAGGTCAGAAAGCTTCAGTAACATGATTCCTGGTCCTTTCCTGACCTGTCTTTCTAGTTACATGTAATCCTGTAGTGGGAGTTGCTTCCTCCCAGACCATCTCACATGTCACCTTTGCCAGCACAAAATGCTTTACAGTGTCTCAGAGTGGGTGTCATACACCCTTGGCTGCAGTGTCATTGGAGAGGAAGGAGGCTGCTTCCTAGATCTAGCAGCACCCCTAGTTCATCACACCGAGTCCTGGATTTATAGAAAAATGCCAAGGATGAGGAGAGGACAGACTTTATGCTGGGAAAATGCCACAGAAAGGCAAAGTGAGTGGGGTCCTCAGAAGTCTTGCCCTAATCCCTGCATTCAAATACTGGAAAATGGACTAGTGATGTGGAAAGTCTCACACAAGATAAAGTGTTTTCTGCTTCAAGACCATGCCACCCCCAAATGCCTCCATGGTGTTTGCTCCATGGTTTCTGCTTCTCCAGGGCTGTGCCTTTTCCCCCTGTGTTCCCAATCCAGGCACTAATTTTAAAGGCCCTTTGGATGCCTTGAAGGAAGTGGATGATGGCAGCATGCTTGGCTTGGGGTACAACCACCTAATCAAGGATACCCAGTGGGAGCTGCAGGAAGCAATCTTCTGTAGCACTTACCAGGAGTATCTGGAGGCTGAGGGTGTGATCAAGGAGGAGATCCCCAGGTGAGTGGGAGCATCAACCAGGATTCAGTCCATGAGTCATCCACACAGGGCACTGAGCTGTGTAGATGGAAACCTCTGTCTTAGCTTTGCTTCCTTCATCCCAAGGCTTCAGGGCAGGGGGCTGGAGCCATTCCCGGTCTTGTCATAGTGCTGCCTACTTTTTTTACATATATTTCTTCCTTTTTTCAGATATGCTACCTTTCATTTCCTCCTTCCTAGCCGAATTCTGGTGGGACCAGAAATGGAAGTACAGCCAGGTAATCCAAACGGATAAAAAGCTGTTAATCTGTGAAGCACAGTCTTTGCATGACATTGAGCTCCAGTGAGAGCTCAGTGAGCATGGCTTGCATCCACTCTGGAAGTTCCATCTCCAGGGACATAAACTTGGGTAAAACTGTCAGCCATAAGACTAAAAAGTCAGTTACTGTCATCGAGTAAAAAAAACGTATCTTCATATTTTAAAAAAAATTCACAACCTCCCCCTGAAAAAAACCCCAAATCAAAACAACCTCCCCAAAAATTAAAAAGGAGGCATATAGTCAAGATTGAAAAAAACCCAAAAACAAACAAAGGGAGAGGTTGTTTCTAATGGTGTTTTGGTGTCCTGGATTGTTCCTTTCTTTGTTCCCAGTCTTCTTCTCTTTTTGTCATCCCCTTCTCTGTACCAGATATTCCAGTTGGCATCGGTGTGCATTGGGATGGAAACCACAACTTCTGCTTGTACTTACTTAACCATTCACTCAAAGCAAGTAAGGAAGTTTTACTTTCTCTAGCAGAGCACTCTGTGGGGAGTGGCAGTGTTCTGTGGCCAGGGGCTGTCATTCTACCAGGTCTTCATGATTCAGGGAAATGAGGAATTGGGAGCAAAGCTGACTCATATCTTGTGGGTTAGGCTGGCATTTGGATTGTGGGGCTTTGTGTTGCACAGCCTGACTGTTTTTAGTGAAGCCACTCTGGCAGGAGGTTGCAGAATGGTGCATGTTTAATGGGGAAAATGGATGCTAGTACTATGTGAGAGAATGTTCTGCATCTTCTTACAGTTGTCTCTCTTCATGCCATTCTGTTTAGATTCTGATCTGAAACCTGATGTTGTGTGGCCATGTGCAGCTCCAATTGCATGCTCAGCTGTCAGCTCCTGCTCCAGGTACCTGGCACTGGCAGGTGAAGATGCAACAATAACTATTTGGGATAAACACCTAGGTGAGCTTGTCCTTTTGGACTGTATATTGGGATCACTGTGGATAAATTGCAGCTTTGACTACAAGTTTGAGGCTCAGACTTAGTGTGAATAAAGCGCTGGTGGTGAGCTTACAAGGCAATCTGAAAATAGTTTGGATTCGGTTGTCTATTGGATGCTTGGCCAGAAGTTGCCAGTGCAGCATGACTGCCCTGGCCCTTGCAGAACCATCCTCATCCAGGGCAATGAAGGGGCTGGAACAGCTGCAGCAAGGACTGACCAGTCTTGCCCTGAGGCTGTGAGACACTGACAGTCACTGCTTTGCCACTGCACTCTAAGGTCATTTTTGAGACTGTTGTGGCATCACGGTTCAGGCTGCCATCAGTGCTAGTGTCAACCTGCCATGACGCAGGGACTCTCCTGGCAGAAGAATCGTCTTCTGCCATCTGCTTGTTCTCCCTCTGAGTAGGCCACACTCCAAACTAAGCTTTGCTTGGATAAATTACTAGTTATTTTTCTTCTTTTTTCCTCAGGATACCCACTGTCTGTGACTGCCATTCTAGAGGAACGTTTCATTCGTAGTATCCACTTTCTGTGTGATTCTGCAGCTGCCAGTGATGAGACATGTGGTAGAGATCATGTCTGTAGTCGTGCAAATACTGTCTATCCCATCATACAGCTTCTAGTGCTGTGTACAGACAGCTCTTTCTATTTGGTGAAAGCCTCCAGGGCTGGGAAGTCCAGCATCACACTCCTGGCAGACAGGTGAGGTAGACTTCAGCCCAAGAAGCCATGGTTATAGAGGTCCAGTCTAACAGGGATTTCTGTGGAGTAGAGAACTTCCTACTGTTTTTATCCAGATGGCTCTGCCATGCTGCTGTCAGCAGCAAGTGTGGTTTTGCTAGTGCTAAAATCCAATGGTTTGCCGGAATTAGGGGTATTTCTGGATTCTTCTGTGCACCAGAACACAAATACTTCTAGCACAGCTCCAGGGCTGATGTTGAACTATTTGTGTCTCTGCTGGGTACCCATGGGAATTTCTTCTTCCCTCTTCTGCCCTTAACAGAATACCATCCCCCTAGAAGTCAGAATAAATATTTCTTGCCATCTATAATTTTCAATTTCATATTTCTATCATCTATCATTGTCTATCATTTTTGTGTTCATTTATCCCCTTGGTTTGAGGAAGAAGGAAGCTGCTGCTCTGTAGACTCTGATTTGTGCCTCCCTGGCAGGCAGGGATTTGTATCGGCAATGTAGTTCTAGGCAGGTTTGCACAGGGATGGGCCTTGGGGGTCCCTGGCCAGAAGGAGACAGGCTTTGCCTCTCTAAGGAAGGGGCCTGGCTGGGACTTTTTGCCAGCCAGTGTGCCACATATTGCCATTGTTATTATCACAGCCTCTCAGTACGTGCCAGGTACATGCAACAGCAGCATAAACCTGTGTTTCTTTTACAGGCCTGAAAATCCAAATCTTACTGTCAGTGCAGTGATGCCTGTCCTGGCCTTCCCCAGTGCAGTGAGTATTACTGCCAGCTCTCTAAACAACGGGGTGGGAACACGTCCAGCTGTGCTGGAATCTTGTTTCCAGCAAGAACAATAACTGGGTGCCTAGAAGATAATGAGCAGGGCAATCAGATATGGTCCTGGCCTCATATCCTTTCCCAGCCTCCAAATATTTTTGACATGAAGACTTCCTGCACCAGTTACAGGTCTGTGTGTAGCTGGTAATGCTCAAAGGATTTATCTTCCATGATCTTACTCAGTATCCCCTTGCACTTGTGCCCTCTAACTGGCCACTGAGGTGCACATGGACAGGTCCATCTGGAAGGTGGGAGAGTTCAGCCATGGAGCCTCAGCCATCAGGGTCAAATATGAGAGGGCATCCTGGGGAGGAAGTTACAAACACAAGTCTAACCAGACCTTACAAGTGGCCTCAGAAACTTTGTAGGCATGGGGAGAAAAGGACTAAAAGCCAGTCACCATAGCAGCCATGCAGAAGGCTGGATCTAGCTAATTTCTAATGTGCCCTGTTGCCCTTTTCTAATCCAAACCTTCAGCAGTTTCAGCCCAAGTTCCCTGCAAAGGCTGTTGTTCATCTCTGTCACCCTATGACTATGGGGCTGGCAAAGAAAACTGCATCATAGTTGGGGATGTGAAGTCCTGGATGTCATCTCAAGTCCTTTACAGAAAATGTTTTTCACTTCTTTTACATCTACTTGTCAATTTTGCTGCTTCAGGTCCTGATCTTCTCCTGGGATGGCACAGTGTCCCTGATGAACACTGACACATCACAGACTGTTTACTGCTTCTGCACTCCACCTTCTCATGCTGTAGCACCCCCCTGGCAGCCAGTATTCACAGTGGATAGTGTGAACTGCTGCTTGCTGCTCCGAGGTGGGTGGCACCTTGAGGTGGTCATAGATACACCATCACTGGATGCATTCAGCTGTGGCACTGATCCTTGACAGTTCTTGTTGGATGACTCCTGATGCAGTAGCTCACTGTTCTTGTCTCTGTCTAGGAGTTGAGCATCAGCAGGCAGATGAATTGGTCCAGAGCAAAGCCACTCACAGCACCATCTTCCTTTTTGATTTCAACTCCTACCCACTGAAGGAGGCTTTCCCAAAGAAACCAGATTTGCCTCTCAAACCCTTGCAGGAACTGCAGTGGATTGAGAGATGTAACATTTTCTTACGTGATAGGTTTCACTTTTTGCCTGAGAGGTAAGTGCACCTGCATTATTGTAAGCTGTGGTGTTGCTGAGTTCATGCAAGGTCTCACCCTGGAGCTTCTGGGTTGTTCTGTGTGCTGTGAGAGTTTTGTATCTGAATAAGGTTGGTGTTCAGGCAGCTGGATTCCTGACAGCCACCCAGAATCCTTCCTCCTCTCCCTTCTGTCTTTCCTAGAACAGATTCAGCTGTAAGTCAGGATGCAAATTCTAATGTGTTTTTGTGCTGCAGTTTGTGCAAGCTCCTCAAGGATTATGATCCTTATGTGTTTGCTTTAGATCGCACAGCCAGGCAGAGCTGGGATCTCTTTGTACCTCTCTCGACCACAGCATTCCCGGGTTCATGTGATGTTGAAGTAGGTTTGTGCTGGAGGTTCCTTGGTTTGAGAAGGTCGCCGGCGGCCTCGGGGATGGAGCATTGCGTGGATGCGGTCATTAGATGGCACTGTGACATCTCTTTTTGGGGTCCTTTGCCTTGAGCTCTGTTGGAAACCTGGAGCTAAATTCCTGTCGGTATTTTGTATCTTCTTTTCACTATGCTTTAATTCTCCAATTTGAAACGAAACAGGTGGGTGCAGGTGTGACCTTATAGCACATATTACCTGGTAGCCTTCACTAATTCCTTGTGTCCAGGGTGAATCCTGTGGAGTTGTCTGGCTAGTTAAGTGCAGAAAAGTTCAACTCTATACTACCAGCCAGCAGTTCTGTCCTTCCTTCTCAAAAATCTGGAGAGGAGACCCTTGTCTGCCTTGTACCAGAAAACTGGGGAATCCCCACCTCCAGGGATATCATGCTCCCTGGGAACTGAGAGCTGAAGCCAGAGTAGTGCAAATACAACTGCAGTGATTCCTGTGTCTACAGAGATCTAGAGACAATAGAAATTCAGAGGTCCTTGCTGTGAGGAGCAGTGAACTTGAGTATTGATTGGCATGAGGGAATCACTGAGGTTTTTTGGACTCAGTAAGTAGAACTGCTTAATTGGTAGTGAGCCTCAGAGGCCCTTAGGGGTGTTGTCTGAGCACTGGAGGAATGTCAGGGACCATTTTTGTTTGAACCACCCTTTCCCCTCCTTTTTAGGCAGCAGGTACTGCTGGAAATGGAGGACCAGGAATACTGGGATTGTCTGCAGGCACAAGCAGCTGCCATGGACAATGAGAGAGAGAAAGTGAAGGGAGAGAAGAAGCAGTAGCCAGCCTTGCATCCTGAGGGCCAGGCTCATGATCCAGCACTGACATTTTGATAGACACTATTGCAATCATCTCTCTCCCAGAGACCTGGAGCATCAGAGCAATCTAGTATGTTACAATAATACAGTGGACCTTAATAAACCCTTTCCTCCATTAAAAGTCTCTTGCTCTTCACAGGATTGGCATTTTGTCAGACTCTGATTTTCTGTCCTTATGTTGCTGGAGCTCATCAGTAGGTCTCATTTTCTGCTCCTACCCAGATGGGCAGCCATCAGCATCCTTGTGCTTAACCAGAAACCTGGTCCTTTCAAAGGAAGCAGCAAATTGGCTGTGGAGGTGTCTCCTCTCAAAGCATAGCAGTGCTAAGCAGCAGTGACACTGCAGAGTGTGGCAAGCCTGACATCGGATGTTCTGCAGTTGTTTCTCTTGACTTCAAAGCAGGCAGTTTTGGGATAAGACTGCTTAGGAATTGCATCCTGGAAGGCCCATGAGAAAGCTTCAGTCTTTTTACAACTGATCATGCTTCCAGGATGACTGCCCAACCCACAAAGAATCTGACAAATCTCCCAGGAACTACTCCAAACTGTGTGCATGGGGGACAATTTTTTTTCCCCCAGGTCTCTCTCTAGTGCCTCCCACAAAGGTTCAGGAGAGCACAAAAACAATCACCTGCAGGGTGCCAAGGATTCAGCACAGACTGTGATGTGTAGATGCTCCCATGCCAAGGTCCCACTTCAGTTTTTCATAGCAAGTTGTCTTGTTTTGGGCTGAGTTTTGGTGAGAGGTTTCAGCTCATCCTCTGGAAATAAAGTCAGCCAATCTGTTGGGGAGGTGGGAAAACGGAGAAGCATTCCATTTGTTTCACAGTCTCAGATGCCTGGCTTTGCTCTGGAGAAGGACAAGCCATTTGAATTGAACCTTCCTATTTGCTACCTTTGTGAAGGCTCTGAGGGCTGTAGTAAAACCTTTTGTGCTGTCATTTTCCATCTGCCACAGATTACAGCTTCCCAGCTCATCTGATTGTTAGGGATATTGGGACTGGGCTGTGGGAGCTCTTGCCATCTGCCTCAGTGTGAAGTCAGGCGGGTGAGCCCAAACCACCCTCAATGCCTGTTCAAATGGAGCCACCTGGGTCAGCACTGAAGTGAACAAGGAGCAATCCTTGATCCTTCCTTCTGTTCTTGCTGTGGTGGCCACAGAGCTTAATTATTTTGTTTCAATGGTACTTTCAGAAACAATAGACCTTCTGCCATAGGGGATTACTCAGGGCAGGAATTCCTATTCCTACATTGCTTCCCATGCTGCAGAAAGCCAACACAACTAATATGTGGCTCCTTGAACAGCACTGGGTCTAGTTCTTGCTATTTGTGCAAATATAAAGGGCCTGGGGATCTGCGCCATTAATCCTACCCCATCTGCTTTCCATCCAGAAGAAGAGCAGGGCTTGCCTGGCATCAGAAGAGGCAGGAGAGGATCTACTGAACAGTTAGATGTATGGTGCATCCACCAGTTTGTGTGTATTCCTCTCAAGATGTACTTGTTTGTTTGCAGTTAGAATTTGCTCTAAGATTCTAATCATGTGCTTGGCCAAGATAACTATAAGCTGGCAGACTCCACAGAGAAAAGAAAACAATGAGCAGCTGCAGGAAGCTGATGAAGAGCCTTTGTTTTAACTCATGATTTCAGCAGGGGACCATTTGTTTCCTGCTTCTTCGAGGGATACAGAAAAATTGGCATGATCAGTGTGTCGACATGTGTGTTGGTGATGGAGTTCTGTGCTAATCTCCACAGCATATTCTGGTGACAAACACAGCCACCTGATTGCTTGTTCAAAGACAATTCCCTTGGCAGCTCCACTTTCATTCCTGGTTATTCTGTGAGCCTAGGCAGCTGTAGGTCTGTTCCACTTTCAGCTGTTCTGCTGCTGGAAACTATAGAAAGGCCTTGAGTAGTATATACATATGTATATATGTATCTCGCCTTGAGTAGTATCATATACATATATATATATGTATCTCACCATCCAAAGATGAAACTGTGAATTCTGGCTGCGCCAGCTCCTAGCCCAGTGCCAAGTTCAGTGAACTCAGAGGTGCTCAGGTTATAATAGAAGCAATTTGGCTCTGTATTTTAAAAAACTAAAAGTTAAAAGACCAGCTGATGGATAGAGAAAGCTGTGAGGGAGGAAGAGGCGCTCAGCTCCACAGAGAGGCGCTCAAGCAGCATCATTCCAGCACAGACAGATTCCTGCCCAGGCGGGCGGAGATGGTTTGTCTGCGCGAGAAGGAAGACGAGACTGTTGTTTAATCTCGTTAAATTATCTGCTATTCTCTGCAAGAAGCCAAATGTCATCTTACTTCTTTGCATGCTTGCTTGTGCTGTGAAGGCAGAGGAAATCAGAGGTTGATATGATCTGATTCCCCCGCTCCTGGGGCCAGCAAACATTTGGGCTGTTTGGATAAGCCACGTCTGTGTCTGTTGGAAGGAGTGCGGTCCTTGGAAGAGCTGAAGTGCTGTGTGCCCTAAGATTTGCACTCCTTGCTGCCTGTGTTGCAAATTTTAGCACAATAATCCACATATCCTGTAGTGTCTCACCACAAGAACCTGAAGCCATCCTGAGGAGGAAGCTGCAAAGACTTCTGTGTCCTACCTGGGGGAAATCATGTCCCTGCAAGACCCTGTGGGACATGCAGTGGTGCCTGGGGCAGGACAGTCCCAGCAAGTGCTTACTTGGTTTGCTCTGGAAGTAGCAAGGGAAGGTCAAGCTGCCTCCCCTGCTCTAATTTGTGTCTAGATATAGGTAGACTGTGTACTGAATCCCATCCCTAATTTCTGAAATAGCTCTTGTTGTCCAAACTAGTGTTGCCTCATTACCTCTAATGCCAGTTCCCTGTACCAGGGTGCAGTTTCTTATCATCCTCTGAGTCCAGGCTATTGTGCTGCTCAGCCAAGCCATGCAGATCAACTCTTTTAATCCTCCCTAATGCATTGTGCCAGGCATCTCAGTCTGGTTTATTTTGGGGCTTCTGCAAACCCTTCCAGTTTGTCCCTGTTCCTATTCCAGTTTTATGGTGTCCAGTGTTTCTTGTGCTGCTCTGTCTAGGACCTGGTGCAATATTCATGTGTGGTCTCACATGGAGAGCCAGATTCTTCTGGCCTTGATACCAGATTTTGCAAGGGCAGGACAATTGGCTGGGATGAGAAACAAGCCACATTTTCAAGGCCAAGATACAGGATGAGGCTGGCTGAGCTTAGCTGAGTGCTCGAGAGATAAGAGATTTGCATGATGTCGAGGGTGATGCTGTGTTTTGGCTCTTGCCTCGTGGATTTACAAGCACTCCATGCAGCTCAAGACAGACAGTGCTTGTTCTCTGAGGAACTCACAACCTACACAAGCCAAGTGCTGGGCCTGGGTGTAGAGGAGCAGACTCGTTGTGCTGTAGGGGAGGATTTGTCCTCGCAGGAGCCAGGTCTTCACGTGGCACATCTCTGTGCAGGTCCATGTGGTGGCTAAACCAGGAAAGCCCATGGTTTAAGAGAAAGGGAAGGAGAATGACTCATGTCACTGCAGGGCTGCAGATCAGACACTACTCAGTGTCTGAGTAGTGAATTGGCTATGCTGCCAAGTTTGAAAGACTTCCACTGCCTCAAGCTCATCAGACTGAACAGCTTGTTTTGGTAGAAACTTTGGGTCAGCCTGCTTGGGCAAACAGCAGCTCTTCTGCATGGGAAGGGCTGGATTGTTGGAGGGAGAGGGAATAAATTCGTGTTGTTGAGAGAGTGTTCACAGGAAAAGGAGATGTGTAGGGGAAAACAACAAGTCCTGCACTGAGCAATGAGGAAGATACACTAATTAGGCAAGGAAGAGGAACCTGCTAGGTTGCAATCCTGACCTAACAACCAATTATAGGATAATATAGCACAGTAATACAGGGTAAACACTAAATGGAGGATTGTCTTGGGGTGACTGTATGATGCCTGTATCCCCAAATCGTCTGTTCTGTTGGTGTTGAATATTAAATTCTGCAACTTTAAGACTGGTTCCAGGAGTGAAGCAGGGGGAAAGAAGAAGTGCAGGGTTTGTTATCAGAGACTGCACCGGCTCCCCCGCATTCCTGCTGGCTCTGTGTTGTCTGCGGTGGACAGCCAGGGAGAGCTCTTTTTTGCTCTGGGTTAGTTCTTCTGGCTAGCTGAGGCAGAAAAACTCCCTGGATTGTTTTTTTCCTCCTTTTCCTTTTTTCCTGGAACTGTTTTGAACCTGCTCTGGACTGAAAACTTAGAAAGAGCACCAGGAGCTCACACCTGTGTCCCACCAGGCCTGGCCTGGGCCGTGGCATTTCCCAGCACCGGAGGGACTGAGAACAGCCTGAGTAAGCCGGGCAGCCCATGGAAGGAACTCTTCTGATCCTGTCATCTCTTCAAAGTGGCAAGAAGTTTTTGCTGTTTAGTATTGTTCAATTTTGTGCTGGGAGGTGTGTTGCCTGTTGAATAAACAGTTCTGTTTCTTTTTCCACTTCTCTCCAAGGAAATTTTTTTTCCCGAACCGATGTGGGGGGAGGGATTGCTTGAATTGGTTTTTTTTTTCTCCCCTTCCCTGGAGAGACCCCATTCAAAAGTTTCCTCCCAAATTTGCTCTAAACCAGGACAAGGATGCTTCTAAATTAATTCCTTTTTGAAACACAGCCATCATTAAAAAACATCCGGCATCCTAATTTTAAACTGCCCATTACTGATGCCAGCACAGCCTGTGGTCAGTTGCCACAGTTGTTAAACTACCTGTGCTGTTTGAATTTGCACCTTGTTTCTGATCTGAATAGGTCATGTTCCAGCCTCCAGCTTGCCAGGTCTCTGGGAGATGGAACAGCCCACCAGGGAAAGGTGGTGTGGGTTTTGTGGAGGGACTTAGAAGCCATGTGTGTGTGTGTAAAGCAGATGTAGGGAGACTAAACAGGCTCCAGTGTCCATGGAGGGCCTTAGCAGTGGGTTCAGGTTAGAGGTGAGAGGAAATTTGCAGTGGCTGTGGAGGCAGCATAAGTGTAGATTTCTGGGGAGTCATGCAGCATTCATCAGTGGAGGGATCTCTCATGGCCAGGGAGATTCACCAGGACAGGGGGCACTCCTGAATTCCTTCTCACCAGATTCCCTGTGATTCTCAGTTTCTAGAAATGAAATGGAATGGGTTCCTGAAGTGTTTCCCACACATTCTGCATTTGGGTCCTTTCTCTCTTTGAAGGCTATAACACACAGAAGGAAATTAGAAAAGCATTTCACACAATTCCTGGGAAGGTGCAGAGAGGCAACTGGAGCAGGGACACAAACCAGGAAAAATATTTGCAATTGTACAAATGGGAATGGAATGTTCCATTCCATCACTAGTAGCTTTTGCTTTTTATGGCTCTCCCTCATGACAGAGTCCTGGTAGAGACTGAGGCAGGGATAGTGGATGAGACAGGACTAAACAGATCTGCCAGGCTGTACTTCCCTCCTGGCTCAATAACATGTACCCTTCGTGCTTCCCAGTCAGCAGGCAGTGCCTATTATGGTTTTGTCATTTTTACTCCTGGTCCTGTCTCTATGGAAGTTCATATTTTAGTAATTCATTTTCTTAAAATTATTTCTGCTAAAAGCATTACCAGAAGGTCCCTTGGCACTGGTAAGTGTTTGCAAAGGCTGAATTGTGTTGATCAGCATTACAGACAAGCCCCCTTCCAGCAGATTAAATCAGAGTCAGTGCTGCTGAGTGGAGTAACAAGGGGTAAGGCAGCTATGAGTGATAAAAGAAGGAAGCTGTGAGTTATTTGGCTTTGCTATGATCACTTTAATCAGTGGTTTTCAGGAACAGGTTGTATTTTTCTTCAGTGCACATTACCAGTTGTAAATCATCATTCCTCAGGGATCAGAGAGTGAAGTTATTTACTTGTTGGAACCAGAGTGAACAGATAGAGACTCACACATTTCCTTTACAAAATGAATCTGAATCAGAAGCCTTTCTCTGTATATTCTCTACCTCTTGAGGGAAAACCTGAAATCCAGATCTGGATTTTATACTTCCATCTTACTATGACCATACTAATCCTAATCTTCCAGAATGGGGAAAAAACTATAAAACCTAGCTGCCATTTAGGCTACCTGTCCTGCTTTTGTACTTCCATTTAGTCAGCCTTAACAGCAGTTTTTCTCTTTGAACGCATTAAGACAGTCTCATTACAGCATAATTATTTGTGGAAAGACATGCATCTTGTTGCCTCATACCAGAGCTTCTGGAGGAAAAATGCTAATGTAGCCTGCACTTTGATTATCATTGTGGTGACAGTTGTTTTCCTATTTAATTTTGACTTTTGCTTTCATTCTCTGGGAGGAGAGTGATGCCTGGAGCCCCTTCTCCCTCTTTCCAAGATGCCATGCTGCAGCTAGGAAATATTTAGCAAGGCACTGGGGCAACACAGCAGACACATAAAAGGAATGTAATGAAGTACAATGAATTGTTGGTGAAAAGATCAGCCAATTAATGCTTTCAGCTGTTGCAGCACAAAACCCCCCATATTCCCTCCCCCAAAGGTAGATCAAGTGCTGTTATGAATTCCTAAAGCCTCTTTAGAGAATTTAAATGCATCCTCCAGCTCTAAGCTGTGGACTCATGTAGCATTCCAGCAATAATATTTTCCCAAGGATGAACTGTTCCTGAGCAGAATGGCCACTGAAGTGCATTTCATATGTAAGGGATTTTAAGTTAGTGGGAGCTTATGGTTCTATAAGTAAGGCTTGTATCATCTGTCAGAAAGCGAAACATTTCCCCAAGAAGTTTGTAAAAAACCCAGTGGTTTCAAATTTTGAATATACCCCCAGTGTTTTTTCACTTGTCTTTATTATCTAATTACACACACAGGGTGAGAAAGGAATAAGAACTCTAAGGAAGAAGGTTTATTTTTTAAAATTTTTCTCAAAGGACAAATACTGCTGCATTTTGTTTCATTAGTTTAAAAAATGACAATCCTTTTCACTGAAATGATCTTTAGAGTAAAACTTGTTTCAGTGTTTTACTGCACATCCTCAGTACTGTAGGAAAGAAGAGATGTGGTTTGCAAAAGAAATTAATGATTTTGGACGTCTTTACCTCACATACTCAACCAGAGTTTCCTCAAATGGACTGTTTTCACTGTCCCCCAAAGGCTTCCTTCAAATCAAATCGGAATGTCTTGAGATGAATCTTAGATATCTCTCTAGAAAATGCACTGAAGATTTGGCTGTCATGCATGTGAAGAAACAATTAAATTTTCCCCTGCCCCTTAAAACTGCACTGAGCTGAAACTGCAAGGGCCTTTGGGCAGTGTCAATACACACCTGAGTCTGTGACATGAACTGCCCTGGGTCAAATTCACTCCTCGTGTGGCTGCCTGGAATGTGCTGACTTCACTGGATTTGCACCATAGAAAAAAATTATTTCCCGTTTAAATCAACAGGAGGGAACTTCAGTTAATTGCAGCCATGCTGAGGGTTTGTAGGTGAGCAGAAGGGAGGTGCCTCCATGCGTCCCTCAGGCATTTGCATTTGCAGAGCCATTGGGCTTCACTGCTTCAGAACAAGGGTATGATAATCTGCACCTCCAGCCCAAGGCAGAGCCTGCTGGGCTTCTACCCAAAGCCCCTTTGCTGGAGTGCCATGGCCTCCCCACTCTGAAATGCAGCAAAGCAATGGTTCTGTTTGTCAGGCTGCTCGAACATGGAGAGAAACCTCTGAGCTGAGCCCTGCGTTTGCTGCACCCCCTTGGGCAGAGCCCAGAGCCTGAGACCAGAAAAGCTGAATGGGGCTGAAATTGTGAACACATCTGCAGTCGTTGAGCCCAGAGTCCTCCCTGATACAGCTCTGTGCTGGTGACAAGTGCTCCTGTCAATGAGACTGGCAGAGACAATGCAGCCAGTGCCTAGGCAGGGCAGGAACCTGGAAATGGCCTCCCACTGGCAGCACGTATCTGAGATAGTATGGGGGGGTTGAACTAAATCTACTGGAAATTCAGGGGCCTTCTGGGAAGGATGCTGATGAGGGCAGGGAGCTGCAGGGTGTCTCTTTTTCAGGAGCAAATGTGTTTTATGCAATCATTTTAGACCCCCTCTTGGCTTCAGTGCCCTCCCCACAACAGTGAGGCTGATTATTTGTGCTAATGTCCTCATCTCTGGTGAATGATATTGCTGCTATATTTAATATGAGAGAGGGTTATTACAGTATTATCTAGAATGAGCCATAACCATTATAGGTTGCTCTGTGTCTCAAAGCTAGTTTTAATTAAAACTGCCAATAACTTTTGAGGTGTTTGACTTCTGGAGTTGAGACAAAGGAAGAAGATGCTCAGGTGGTTTCATTTGGTTCTGAATGAATTATTAGAAGGGTGGAATCAGGTTCACTGTCAGCTGAGCCCTGCACTTTCTGTGTTGCCTGTGAGAGTCCATAGAGCCTGACTGGACTTTCCCAACAGGTATGTATGTTTGGGAGCAGGTCATCATTTCCCACAGGCCCATGGAAAGAGATGTTATCCTCCCTCATACCACTCAACTTGATTTTATTATGAGACGAACCATGAAGTGGGACTTCATATTGCCTGGGATGCCATTTGGACAAACTCCCTGCTAGCCAGAAATAAAGAACTGGGTCCTCAGAAGTTGCTTGGATTAAGGTAAATTCTGAGATTTTTCCAGCTCCCTCCCAAGCTTCAGCAAGTCTGGACATCACATCTACTCCATCAGCACAAGCAACGGAATAGGAGGTCATGTCTCCCTTTACCTGCAGCAAGTAGAAAAGCACCTCACAAGTGTGCTATTAAAAGACTGAAATGAACATGCAATTTAGAGATCAGAGAAACCTTCTGCAGGAAAGTGCTAATTACTCCAATCAGAGATTCCTGTGTCTCTCTTTACCTGTGCACATCAGAGTTCAAGCTTTTGATAGTCACAGCAAACTCAGAAAATCCATTTATATCTACACCTGATGGCTGGTGTAAGTGACATAATCGATCTGCTTTGCTTAGACCTCTGCCCATGTCCTGCACAACATCAATATGCAAACGCAGCAGAGGTGAGCTCGGGGCTGAATTCAGGCAGTTTACAGCTGGATACATTCTATGGTTTGGAACAATTCCCCCTTTGCCATGTGCCTCCACCACCTTCTCACCCTCTGAGACTGTGGGTGTGCCTGATAAGTTACAGGGCACATTCCTAGGAGGGAGAGGGAAAAGCATCTGGGATTTCATCCACTTTAATGTAATTTTGTAAGGAGGGGACCACTTCAACCCTAGAATAAAAAAGTAATAATGAAGAATTAAATAACCTTTTCCTCCCACTTCCTCTGCCTGTGCTTTTTCTCCTCAATATCACATGGTATCTGACAAGTTTCCTTCCCTGATGGAAGTCACTGGGCAATTTCTCCACCTCAAGTACTGATGGGTGCCCTTCCATGTACTAATACTGTAATCACTACCTGCAGGAGAAAAATCATCTCAGGTTTACCCTTACAGTAGTTTTACACTCAGATTTACAGCCTATCCCTTTCCTTGGAGTGCAGAGACAATACTCCAGTATTACATGGCTTGAATAATCTGGAATCCTACCAAGTCATCCATCCCATTGTTGAAATAATATCTTTGGAGACCTTTGTAAGAAACTCCATGAACTTTGGCTTTATTTTGGTATCTAATCAGTACACATTGAGTCATAATTAGCGGTGTAATATGAGGAAAAAGACAGCATATTTGTTTGGGAAAATGCAGGCAGGCAATGATGGTAGGTGTGAGTGATATTCTTTCTCAGCTGTGCCATGAAACCATTTTTTCTGAGCCTGAAACTTCAGTCTCGATTTCCTTAATAGCCAATTCTTTAATTTTGTTCTCCTTGTTCAGCCTTAAAAGTTATTTACAAGGTACTTCTAAAAGCATGTGATTTAGGCTGCTCTAATGCTTCGTTTGTTTTTGTCTCATCAAATTGCCTGCTGACCTGCAAGTAGTGGCCAAATCAGACTGAAATTAAAAAGGTGGTGGAATATGCCCCAGTCTCTCCTCAATCAATACCCGCCTAAATTACTGCAAACCTGGAGCCATGGTGCATGTAATACATCATTTTGTAACCCCATAAATTGCTTTTAGCCAGTCTCTTCTGATTTCTCTGTAATGGCCTTTCAGCTGCGATCAAGTGTAGCATCAGTTCTGCATCAGATGTGTGCCCTACCCTGGGACTGGCTCACACTGGCACTGGGATGAGCTCAGCCAAATGGTGAGAACTCATCGATGCTGGTCATTTGGAAGCTGCTCTGAGATGCCTCCCCTCTGTGAATCCCATTCAGAGAGCCCATACCTGCCTGCCACAGACTGTGAAGTCCTGCCCAGGGCTGGGTTCTTACTTATCTCATTCTTTTTCCAAGAAAGTGAGGAAGAGAGGTGGAGAGATGATACTGGAATTTGTCATTTAACCCCTGGATTACATGATCCCACAGCACTAACCCTTGCCATGATTTCTTCTGGAAATGGAGCAGTTTCAAATCCCAGTGGGGATATCCAAAAGCAGAACTCCTGCCAAGGCCTCAGCAGCCACAGCTGGGGAGGCAGCACCCTGGGCAGTGCCCGTCCTGCTCGTGGATCATCCCTTTGCTTGCGCAGAGCCATGTGTGACTGGGAGAGCAGGTGTCGAGCCTGCCCTCCTCCTGAGAGAGCCCTGCAGTTTCTGCTGAGATGGAAGATCCTCACCATCTGCCAGTGCTGCTGGCCTGGCCATGCCACTCTCTTCCCAGCAAGATTGTGCCTGTGTCACAAACCCCACTGTGAGACAAGCCCTGCCCTGCCTGCAGAGCAGCACCTCTGCAGCTGAGCTGAGAACCTGATGGGCTCTGAGACAGCAGCTTGATGCCTTCCCCATGCCCTTCCCAGAGGCTGTGTCCACAGAGTCATTTTCAAATAACTTTAGAGAGATGAGTTAAGCCCAACCCAACCAGAAGCAGGACCGCCACTGTGTCTCTTCAAATAGGACTTTTGCTTTTGATGCCTTTCCCCAGCCTCGCCCCCTTTTCTGTGATTGCTTGCACAATGATCCCCGTTTCAGGGGAGGAGACACCTTCTCATTTCCCATGAGCTGTGTTGCAGAGAGACATCTGCTCTGGCTGCAGCCCCTGCACCCACCCATGCCCCCTCCCTGGGACACCCACAAGCCCCCACTCTCTTTGATCAGGATCAGGCCTAGAAGGATTGCTTTGTCTGGCCAAAATGTGAAGACAGTTAACTAACACTCTATATGGAGCTTAGAGTTATATCCTAAAGCAGTACAGGATTCAAAAAATATAAAAGCTAAAATCCTAAGGCATCAACTTCTAGGGTGACCCCATGGGGACTCACAGGCTCCTTGTTCCAGCAAATACAGTATAAGGAAATTGGACAGATTTTACAGAGCTCCACTGAAAATAAATATTTTTACATGAAAATAATGAGAACTTTAATAATAAAAGGTTTAACTTTAGGCAAAGAAAAGATGTGTCGGTGTGTGTCTGCTGAACTGCTGAATATGCTTGGCACTGAGAGCAGTTCCTCTTCCCTTGGCTCTTCTGTTCCACTTTTCCCTGGAGGTTGTCTTAAAGAGCTATTAGGAACTCTTGGAAGGACTGTGGAAGATGCTGTAATTAAAGTACAGCCTTGGTCTGTGTTGGTGTAACGTGCAAGTGAAGTGATTCCCTGGGCTGGGAGAGATTCTAGGAACTGAATTACTCATAAGATGCTCAAAATTTGTTGACTTGATCTGTGCAACTTTCGATACTCTGAAATGTCAATGTAGGCTGCAAAGAGCTCAAAACACTTTCAGATGTTCAGAGATGGTCAGAGATCAGCTTTCCCTATCAGAAGTACCAAACACCCCCTCCTTCTACCAAAACAAAATCTTTTTATAAACATCTTAATGGGAAAAACATGCCTGCTATTGGAGGGCAGAAATCCAAATGTCCTCTTTCAAACTGACATTTTAAAATGAAGTGAAAATTTCCACTTTGGTTTGTTTTCAGTTTTCCCAAGAGGAACACCATCATTTTCCCACTGGAACAGCAGCCTTCCTTTCAAATGATTTTTACTTTGGAAGAAAATTAATTTTTCTCTTGGGGCAATACCTACAGAGTCAGTCTCAAAACACTTCTGAGACTGGGAGAAAATGCCATGTTCCCCCCTGTATTCCAATGCCCCCCTTTGCTGCATAAACCATGGGTACATAAAGAAAGACACAAAGGGCAGTGCGTGTGTTGGGGCAAGACTCATGCAAGCAGTGACAGAGCAAGCCACGAGTAACTGGCCTTTATTTTTCTAGGAACTTAAAGCCAAATGCAATCCAAATCAAGTCAGGGTGGGATTTCCCAGCTCTGGCTGCTGAGGAAGAGAGCAGTGTAAACACTTAGAGGCTGCTTTGATGCTTGCTGTACTTCTGCTGCCTTTCATCAGGAGTCAATGAAGGCTTCAAGGGGACACAGAGTGGCCATTCCTGTGGCCTTTTTCTCTTGACAGTCTTCAAGTGGATTAAGAGCTGCCCAGAAGTCACTGCACTTTACAAGCAACACAGTCCTGGATGCAGGGATGTTGCTGGTGGCTTCGGGAGAGGGTGCTACTTGTCACTATTATTAACTGCATGGAGTCTAAAATCTCCTCGGGTCTTCTGTAACTGAATACAATGCATTTCCAGCTACAAAATTAGTTCATTTTCCTTTCTCTCTGAATTCAGGAGCAGCATGCTATAAGGTGGGTAAGCCCTAATGCTTTTTAACGTATCTTTATTTGAGACTGCAGTATTTAAAACTTTCTGTTAATAAGAGTAAAGAGGCCTCTTAATTAATAGAGCTTGTAATAGCCACAGCAGCATACAGAGAAAAATTTGACAAGAGAAATTACTTCTGCAGAAACATTATAATGAACTTGTGTGCAGATCACAGTACTGATAGGCATAATGTACTGTATCTGGTTTCAATTTGCAGCTTTGACCTTTCACCGAAAATGAATTTTAATAGGCAATTGACTTAAATAATTCCTATGTGTTCAAATCAATACTGGAACGTGATGGTTAAGTGGTTAAAATAATTGAGGTGTGTAAAAGGGGTTTGTGAAGGGTTTCAGATTCTGCTCAGAAGGCTGGTGTTTGTGGAGGTCAGAGCTCAGGTCTGTGGCTGTGCCACCACCAACACACTGTGTGTGGCTGTGACCAGCAAAGCTGCTTTGGTACCTCCTGCAGCCCTCCCAGCCCTACACTGCTGCCTCTTCCTGCTGCTGCACAAGGGGTCATGGAGCTGAGTAGAATTCTGTGCTCCCTGGATTGCTATTGTCCCAGGGCAGCACAGAGAAATCCCACATCTCCAGGAAAGAGCTGAGAGTGCTGGGGTGGGTGATCCATGCCGGGAGACATCTCACTCCCAGCATGCCAGTCTCAATCAAGAAGAGTTTTGCTGCAAATTCTGAAGCTAAATTTAAGAGTTCATTTGCAAGGAGTTGCCTCTTTTTTTAGCCCAGATTAGTTTCTCAGTCTGCTTTTGCTGTGCAGCTGCATGTACAGCTGTAGTTGGGTGATGGAGGGAACAGGGCAGGGAAGAGATCAGCAGGGCTGTGTATTGGCTGTGCTCTATTCATGTGAGGGCACTGAGCTTTCCCTGCATTTGAAATGGAAGGGTAAGAAATTTGGTCTCTGAGGCTGGTCTAATGCTAGTTTGCTGCTACAGCTCTGACATGGCCCTGGGAGTCTTCTGCTGTCCCTGGCACCAGTGTCTGCTCCCCCCAGTCTGGGCAAAGCTCAGTCCCACCTGGGAAACCAGTAAGTGCAAGGTGACTCAGCGATGGAGTAAAAACTTGGCTGGACATGCAGCAAGCTGGGGCTGAGCATCATCTGACTCCAAATGAGATTGCTCTCCTCTTTCATCTGCTCTTGATCTCAGAGCTGGACTCTCATAGGTAGACTGAACAGTGACAGCAACATCATTGTCTGTATTTTAGCAAATGCTTCATGCTTAGGAGACCCTTCATCCAAAGGGGTGGGCAGGAGCTGAGTGACAGTAAGGAGAGATGTGTTTTGCACATGCTTTTTTTCTTTTAAAGGAGTTGGAACTTCTGGAAAATAGAAAACCTTTTTACCTATATTTGCTCTCACAATGGAACAGCTGCCAGCTCAAATATTTCTGTGGTGCTTCTGTAAATAAGGTTCACAGGTATGACTGATACAGCAATCTATCATCGTGCCAAGGGGCTGTTCACTCTGCCACTGCAATTTGATCCCTATGCAAAATAACTTCTTTAATATATGGGGGAATAATCATAGATTATCTTCCCAGGGAAGGGATATCCTGGGAAAACAAAGAAAGGAAATCTTTCCATCAAACTACGTTCTTGCCTAATTAATGCATGTGCAGACCCTTGAGTGGAGTTTTTGCTCCAAGGGGTGACCAAGATGAACCCAGCAGTGGATGGCAGATGGGTCTGGCATGGACAGAAAAGGAGCAGGGGGAGAAATTGTCCCTTTTCTCTCTGAGTAAGTGGACATCTTCAGCAGTGCATCTGTCATAATACTGCCCAGATAATCTCTCTTCTGCAGCCTGAAATCTGATAGGGTTTGAGACTGACAGTCTGGAAAATAAAAACTGTCTTGGCACTGAGCAGGCTGGCAAGGAAACCTCTTCCTGGGGGTGGGATTGACAGAGTGGCAAAACCAATTACCCTGGACCCTAGTCTTGGCTCGCTGGGGCTGTGCCTGTGCAGACAACACTCCTGATTGTGATGGCTCTGCCGGTGCTCAGGTGAGCAGTTGCCATAAGCTGAGGGTTGCAGCTTTCAGGGGTTTTGTGGTCCTGAACTGCTCAATGGAACTAGAGCTTAAAAACTGCTTTTTGCAGCTATGCATTATGTACTTCCAACTGTGCTCCAGTATTAAAGCAAAGCCTGGAGGAACTGCTTTCTGGAAACATCACTCCTATATCTTCTGGAAAGTTCATTGCTGCCTTGACAAAATTCGGTTTTTATTTAAAATGATTAATGCCTATGAATTTAATCAAGGCATGTTCACACAGTGGTGGCTCTGCTATAATAGCTCGATTTTAAACAGCTTGTGTCCTGATGCGTGAGGTGTGTTATATTATTTGACAGCAGTGACATTTATATTTGTAATTACTAAATGGTGACAATCCATTGGAAAGCCTGCCCCACTTGAGGGAAGGAAATGGATGGAAATGCAGGGCACTGAAAAGCACAAAGTGTCACAATACATCAGTGCATCCTGAGATTAAAAAAGCCATGGATGACATTCTCCTACTAACAAAAGCACATATGTGTTCCCAAATAAATTGCTGAGTTTTAATTATTTCTCCTGTATTCCTGAAATATTTTCTTCCTGCTTATTTCCTGGCACAGTTACCTCTATTTCATAGCACAGGAGCATCTTGAAAAGCAGAAGATGTCATGCCCACGAGTCATGGGCCTCTCGGGGTTTGATTACAAAATGTTGAAATATTGGGCAAGTCAAGCTGGAGCAGAGAACCCAAATCTGATATAAATCTTGATAAATTGGTCAGGGAAAAATGTTCGGAGCTGCTGTTTGTGAAGTGCTGAGATGTAGGATAAACTTATCAGCTGGTACATACTATTTTTAAAGTGGTTTTAGACTATTAACACTTTGCAGATAGGGTCCCTCCCCCTGCAAGAGGAAACTCAGTATTTATCAAAGCACTTGAGAGTGGGATAGCAGTGAAAGGAGATGTCCTCAGGCCTGCAGGTAATTAATTGTACTTATCTCCTAGTTAAGAGACTGTTGATGAGATCAGTATCTGGATTTTTACAAGGAGCTCAAAATGAAATTTGTAACTTAGATGATCTATGTGACCTGCTGGGGTGCCTGGTGCCACTGGGCTGTGCTTGTCCTTGACACCAATGTCCTTTTCTCATCTGCTTAGTCTATTGAAACCCTCTCTAGGTCTCTGTCCTGACTACACAGCAATGCATGGGGGGAAATTGTCCCTGCTGTTCCTACAGAACATGCAAATAACCTTCTTCAGAACTGTTCCTCTGGCAGATCCAACACTTCTCCCTGTCCAGCCAGACCTCCACCAGCTCCCAGCTGGGGGCTGAGCATTTCCAGGAGTTCTGGTGTGCTAACTAAAATAAGCTGGGAAGGATGGTGCCTTGATGGGTGTACACTCAACTTCAGGGTGCCTAAGATCTTAGCAGCTTTGGGATTGTTTTTTGGTTTTTTTTCCTTTGCAAAACTCCAGTTGCTGAAGAGGTCTAGCTGTAAATAACAACCTTATGACTTCCTCAAGTTCATGTTGCACCTGGAATTTTTCTGACAGTCATAATAGATATTTTTTTTCCTTGTGCATTGGATTTATTCTTTGCAGGTGCTAATTTATACTGATTGCAGCTCATCAGGCTTGCATCTTTTCTGCCACGGGGTTTCTTATGCTTTGATTTCCTGAAGGAAATGTGTATTGACAGCTCTCAATGAATCCCACAGTACAAGGAGATACATGTGGTGCCAAATCCTTGCAGAGCGCTGAGTCCCAGATACCCTCTGACAATGCCTAATGGTTTAAGACTCAAACAAATGTTTCATTGTATTAATCCAACAATGGCAAAGTAGCACAAAACTTATTAGAGTTCCTTTTTTGCCAAAATAAAAACATTATAAAAAGTAAGTGACCTATCATCATAGGCTCTTCGGTAGGTGTTAAAACCGTCCTTCAGATAAGACTGAAGTCCTCTTCCTCAAGTGGTTTTCTAGTTTTTTAATCAAACTTTCCTTTTGGGAATGATCTATAAACTCTATCAGTACTTATGTAAAAAGATGTTCATAATTCATAATGAAGAAATGAAATATTTAGGCAAGATTAATCCTGAAAACATCACTGCTTTAGCTGCATAGTCATTCATCTTATGACATGGACATATTTGCTTGGCTACAAACTTTTCCTCTGAAAAAAAATCTAGTTCCATTGCAGCTTAAAATATTAAAGTGGGGAGAAAGTACAAGCTATGGAAAGGAACAAAATGGGAATAGAAGCTGATGGCATTTAAGCTGAAGGTAAAATGCCATATGTCTGGCACAGGAGCAAGAATAATTAAAACTGCTGTGTTTTTTGAAGGTGGTCCCTGACCATATGTACCTACTCAGTGCAGCTCTACAGGTTTCTGTCCGAGACACCCCTGCAGGACAGAGCAGTTGTGTTGTTTTTCTCAGCCTGGGGAAGATGCTCCAATGGTCTTTTTCATCTTAGGACAGGTTAAAAGTTTTAAGAACTATGTGAAGGACATCTTTTCAGCAAAGAAGTTACTGATGTCTCCCAGGTACCCTTTGGTGCCTGGTGGGTCCTCCTGCCCCATGGGCACTAAAGCCCTGTGTTCCTGTGCCATTTTGGGACGGGGCCATGCAGAGCTCCCACAGATCCCATCCCCACCTCCAGTGCATCTTGTGGACCTGGCTCTGTAAGATGGAATTGAGTCTCCAGCGTCTTGAGGCTGAGAGGTTTTTTGCTTACTTGCTTATAGCATTTCCTGAACCAAAGCCTGATTGCTGTTGTGGCAACCTTGAACCTTTGCAGTTTCTCATCCAGCTGAAATGATTCAGTCTGGCAGGAGTCTGGTGAGGCTCTGAGCTGCTTATGAATGCATAGCTTGTACCAATAAAGGAAATTAATAATTCCTCAAAACCATGCAACAGTTTAGTCAGCTGTTCATTTTCTTGTTGCCTTTTTAAAATTGAAACTCTCTTAAAAGTCACTGTGGAAATTTTACCCTGCCTGTTTTGGGGGGAGTGGTGCACAGCCTGAGCTTTAGAGCTGAGTGGGATGGGTGGCTGGCAGGGATCACTGCTCCTTCAAGTGCAAGGTCCTGTGAAACCTGCTGGGAAATAGACATGGTGTAGGAAGTTTTCACTGAGCAACTTTGAGTGAAATCAAAATCCACCCAGATCTCAGGCAGGTGGAGCCACACAGATCTTCCAGAACTTGCTGAGTTCCCATCTTGGGACAATCAAAACAGGGCTTCAAATGAGTATGGGGGCAAGGGGCTAATGTGGAACAGCTGGCACATTGAGCTCAGGCAACTGTGCAATAAATCTCCAGCCCAGAAGATGCACAAAATATCTGTCACGGATCCCTATAGACCTGAGGACTAAAGTACAGCATGTCTTGCAGGCTATGCAAGCTCCAGCACGATCTGCTCTGTCTCCTGGGGTCAGATGTGGCAACTGCTTAGTACACAGCCTTGCCGTTTCACAAATAATTTGGGACTGGTCTGAGGAAGCTGCCTAAATCCTGAGGATGTCTTAAATACCTTTCAGAGTGAGGGGATGGACCATGGCTTTAGAGAAAGGAAAGCTGTTCTCCTGTCCTCTTGATGAGCAACAGCCACAGAAGCTCTGAATTATCCTTGTGGGGGACACAACCCCATGTGAGACTGCCCCATCCTTGCTTGGCATAGTTTTATGCCTACTTTGGAGAGCAAAGCAGCTGTACAGAACATGAAAGCAAGTGAGCTCTCAGGTGCTGGGCTTATCTCAGATTTATCCTTAGAAAAGAGCATCCTGATGTCATTCCCAAGGGGGAAGCAGCTGAATCCAGTTGCTGTATTTACAGCTTGAGGTGCTCTTCAGCCTGACCTCTGCTCTTCCATGATGCAGGATGGTGCTGGAGTGGAGATAAATTAAAGGTCTGAGGGTTTTATTAGACTAAGTATAAATGATAAAATTGCACTGGCATCCCTGCAGTTGTATAATTTAACACAAGATTCAATTAGTTTTATCCTGCCCCTAAATTTTTAATTTTTCAGTATATTAAACTTGCTTCCCCCCATCCCTCTTCTGAAAAACTTGCAAATGCTTCATGGAAATATTCAGTGATGAGGAGACTGAAAAACATGAACAGCTTTGGAGATGCTACTGGGGCTGTTGGTATCCACACAAATTGCTTTGTGGTGTCAGGGAAGAAGGGAAGCAGCTGAAAGTTTAACTCAGTGTCTCGGCTCAAGGAAGGATCCCAGTCCTGTTCAGAGAACTTGCAAGCAGGTGCATTTAGTAAGGCATGCTAATTTCTTCCTCTCCTATAGGAAAGCTTTTCCAGCTGTGCCCTCATCTAACACTTAGACATTTAACTAGCCAATCTATTTGTGCTGGAAATTAAATGTAAAAATTCCTCTTTTTTTCTCTTGCACATTGTTGGTGGAGTCAAGGGTCACTCCAGCTCTCAGTGTAAAAATAGGCAGGGTCTGATGCTGGTAATCTCCCTGATCTATTCAATTGTACCACTAGACTTTCATTTGCAAACTGAAATGTGTTATTTTTAATCTTCTTTTGTGAGATTAACTAAACATGTATGGTTCTTTGTAGCTGCTACAGTCTGAATGAGATCTTTCCTAAATTGGGATTCCTGGGCCTGAGCAATAACACTGATCTTCAGCTTCTCCTGAGCAGACCTTCTGTAATAATTGCAGAAACTCGTTAGCCTCTCTTGTGGCCCAGTCACATCATCAGCTTGTTCTGTCAACAAACACACAAAGGTTTTCATCTTCCCAGGGCATCTATTACACTCAAAAAGAAACTATTTTTTTTCTGTGGGTTATTTTTTTCCCCCATTCTTGTTTCAAGACTTTCCCTGAAACGATGCCTGGTTGTTTCAGGATGTCCGTGAGTTTGTGGGAGATTGGCAACCATCAGCACTGTGTGTCTGAGATGCATCTCAGGGTGAAGGATATTGGGCCAGATTTGTCAGTATTGCTCAGCAATCCTGCCTCCTGGACAGCAGATCAGAGCAGCTGATTAAGGGCAGTCCCTGCCTGGTAAGGGATGGAAGCACTGCACTGGCATACTGGGAAGATGCCTCTGGAGATGCTTCTTCCCTCCCTGGGGTTGTATTCCTGCAGACCCTGCAGGTGGCTGGAGGGAAGACTGGTGTGGGCTTTCCAACCTTTTCCTGGTTTAGGAAATGGTGGAGGTGGGAATTTGGATGTGTGAAGGTGGTACGATGAGAGGAAAGGGCCTCAGGCTGTGCTAGGGAGGTTTGCAGAATAGATGGCAGGAAAAATGTCTTCACTGGAAGGGTGGTCAGGCAGTGGAACAGGCTTCCCAGGGAAGGGGTGGAATCACCATTCCTGGAAGAGTTCAAAATTGAGTGAATGTGGTACTTGAGGAATATGGTGAAAATGGTGGTGTTCTGTCAACGAGTGGTGTTGAAGATCTTTGAGGTCTTCTCCAATCTTAGTGGATTCTGTGATTTTAGAGTGGCTTTACCTCTGATCTCTCTTGACTACCCAGAGACGGTGGTGTTGTCTTTTTGAGTAAAGAGATCAAGACTTTGTCTCTCCTCTCAGAAGGTTTTAGAGGAGGCATTGTTGTGACCTCAGGGGGCTGTGTAGCACTGCTTGGGTTTTCATGGTTCCAGCCTGCCCTGCTGCACTTCAAGCTATTTAAATAATAACCATGGCAATTCTCCTGCAGAGTCAAATGCTAAGCAAGTATGTTGCAGTCATTCTTAGACAATAGTGGGTACTGAGTGATGCTTAAGGTCAGGTGGTCTCAAGTACCCAAAATTGGTCACTTGTAGCAAAGTACAGTTGATTTTTCATCTTCTTGCATTGGATGAAGTAACACACAAAGTATTGTCTCTAATCATCAGGTCAATTCCTGTGAAAGAAAGTCTGATCAAACCCTTAATTTATCTTCAATTGATTAGATAGTACTGACATGTTGAGAAGACACTTAAAAAGACTACTTCAACCTTAATAAATTCCAGAGAAAAAAGACAGTTCTTAATTTTCCAGTTGGCTACATAGAATTTGTTAAAGCCACATTCTGTGAAAATTGGCTCACCCTAGAGAGCTTCAGGTCTATCACACTGAGCCTTAACAAAGGGTCTCAGCAAAGCAGCAGATGAGTATCAGAGTCTTGAATGACTGAGTGTGGTGGGTGGTTTAAAATTACATATTAAAGGAATTGTTATTGCCCTTGCAAGTGGTACAGCTCTTAGAGCTTTTAATGATCTCAGAAAGGAGACCTGGGCATCAGGAGGAGGAAATACAAATTGATTCAGCCAGGACTGGTGATTTTTGAATCTGCAAATTACTTTAACCTGGGTCAACTTAGTCCTTTTGTTTTTCCTCTTGGAATCTAGCCACTCAAAAATGCAATGGGGGTTGTGCAAAGGGCTTGGTCCTCCTCAAGGGTGTGAGGACCCCTGGATGTCTGCTCCCAATTTCCCAGGAGTCAGTCCCTGTGAGACAGGTGGAGCTGCTGTCTTGGGCACTCATTTACAAATGAAACCTTTTGCACTGACTTCACTGAATGTACTCATTCCCTAATGGAGCAATTACCTTACCAGCAGTGGGAATTTGTGTGTTCCTCATAAGTTTCTTTTGTGCATGTCTTGCAATAAATCATCTTTATATTGCTGTTGACTAAGCTGATACCCATAGAGGGAGTATTGCATAGCAAGGGTATGGTGGAAGGACAGTGCCTCCTGCCTGGGGATGATGCATCCACCCTCCAGTGCTGCTCTGGATTCCAGCTCTGTGCAGGGCTGTGGTGTTTGCAGAGCAATCCTTCCAGTATTTGTTAAAGCTACCTACAGTATTGGGTAGGTCTTCCTTTTTTGTTGGAACAGAGTTACTGAATGTATGCAGAGAGGTGTTTCCAGCAGGATTATTTTATAGAGCAGATAATAAAACAGAGCACTCTCCAGCTTGAGAAACATACTGGGCTTTTTGCTTGAATTCTTACTGAATGTAGAAATTAAAGCTATTCTTAAAGAAAAAGAAGGTTTTTATTTTTCTCTTGCAAGGCCAAGTCTGATCTTGGTGCCATTTTTTCACTGATTTCAAGGAGCACTGGCTCCTAATTTGTCACCACAAACTTTCTACTATGAGTTAGAAGTAATTAAAATCTACATGGGCTGTTTCTGGCTGAGGTCTAAGGACTTCAAATATTGTGGTTGCAGAATAGGACATCTTTTAATCAATTGTAGTTGATCTTTGCTCTTCTTTAGGACTTGGGGAAGTGGGAATTCAGTAAAGAAGAAAATAAAATTTTAAAAAGCCTTATTTTTGAGGGTAGATATTCTTATTTCTTCCCTCTCTTTTTAACTTCTTTTTTTTTTTTTTTTTTTTTTTTTTCTTTTCTTTTTTTTTTT